>CM021110.1:16364848-16563968 GCA_007115665.2 Sequoiadendron giganteum | reverse complement strand
AAAATTTAAATTGACTAACTTCCCACTCAAGTCTCTGCGAGAAGGTGCCTTGTAGCCTTTTCTTGCAACTGTCAATGTGGTAACCAAATTGTCCCAATAAGGACTACTCGCCACATTGAATGGAATGTTATTGAAATACCAAAAGTGTGCACCTGCCATGTCGGCGTGTTGATGCACCTCCCTATTCCACCTTGTAGCCTCCAATGATGGCTATGCTCCTGGTGTGTTTCTCAGCACAAAAAAACTATGGCGTGCATGAAGATGTAGGCGGTGGCACTCTACTCGAACTAGAGGAAGTGGGAGGCCTAGAGGCCAATGTGCCACGAAGAGAGCCTGCAATGTCAGGATCTATCTCCTCATTTGATTGAGATTCTATCTCCACTTGCTGATGACCATGTCCACCAGCTATGCTCGCTGCTATGGCTGCCTTTGTCCTCTCCTTTTGCAATTTATTTTCTTCGGCAATTGCAAGTAGGGCATTCATCTCTCCTTCTATCTCTTTTGTGGCCGCAGGACAAGGCTTGGCTGCACGATGAATAATGCCTGCAAGATGGTATTTGAGCCAATTTATGCCTCTATGATGTACCTTATGACATTTAATGTAAACAACTGATCCAGGTATCAGTCCTCTCATGGCATACTTCCATGTAGGGTCTCTAGCTCCTGGAGGACGAGTGCGTGAAACCCATGATGGCGCAGGCACCGATGGGGCGGAGCTTGAGGCTGAACTTGAACCAGAAGCCTCTCTATTTGCCCTTATAGTTCGTTTTTAACCTACAAATACAAAAAGAATGTACAATATATTAAATTTTTAATACAAAATAATTTAAAAAAAACCTAAATTATACACATAAATCATTAAAATTCTGTCTAAATTTGATTTAAACGATATAAATGTGTTTAAATCAGTAAATAAATTAACTAATCTAAACATTTTACACATTATTTTCAAACAAAAAGATGAAAATAAAAAAAATAATCTAGGTCTGAAAAATTCAAAAAACAGTGGAAAAATAGTGATGAATCTTGTTTTTTGGAATCTAAATGAAAAAATCCTACTTCTTTTTGTTGTATGAAGATTTTTTTCAATTTGGATTCAAGATTTTGTAGCAAGAATGAAGCAAAAATGATTAAACAAAAAAAAAAGGGAAAACCAAAAATCTACTTGTGATTCGAATTTTCCTTCGAAATTTGCAAAAAAAAAAATCCATTGAGATTGTGATTCGAATTTTCCTTCGAAATTTTGCAGACTGACTCGCTGAAAACTTGGCGAGTCTGCCAATTATGAGTTGATCAATTTTGGATCATGCTTCCCTAACCATGGAGCTACTTAAATCAAATTGAAGAACTCGCAGTCAACATGCTTGGCATCAACCAAGCCCACTCCGTTTTGTCGTAAATATGAACCAATCTTAGACATCCCCATCTATTGACAAATCCACTTCTTATATCCGCAAATTGGAAAGGTAAAATTCTGCCCGCCTTTGTGGTTACTTCTTGAACTCACATTGCTCTTCTTTCTCCATTTGTACATGCTCTCCATCGTGTAACAGTCCTATACGCTGCTGTTCTGCATCAAATTTAAAGTTTTAGAACATTCCTATTTGCTGCCCCTTTGTACACGTACAGTCCCTCATCCATTGAAGAACAAACCTTTTAAAGGTATTAATTAACCTTTTTGAATTTTGGCAATGACAATTCTATGGCTACCAACATATGAATGCACAAAGAAATTCCTTCACTTCAATGAGAGTGTATATTGATTCTTGCTCCTAAAATAAATAGCATCCCTCATATGCAACTAGAGTACCAAAAATCAGATCACATATCTTTAATGGTACAACATCAAACACAACTTCATTTTTATACTCTGAACGTAGGCTAAATTGCTACTTGCATTGCGTATTAACTCTCATATCTACACCATTTTTCAACCACCCCAAAGAGTATGGACATGCATTTGAGATGACCTCTAGGCTTAATTCACTAACCAGTGTAGAAGAAATGAGATTGGACTGTGAACACGAGCCAAATAAAGTATTCAATTTCTTAGCTTTCACTGACACTCTTGCTTGGAACAATTGGGTGAGGTCCACTTCACCATGAGAGCTTCCACATTCCCTCAAATTGCCCTTCTTGAGCGTGGCACAAGAAATATGCTTGTCTTTTTCTAATGAGCCACCACAAATTTCTTTTCCTTTCTCCATGACAATAACTTTTTATCTTTCTTCTTCCTCCTCCAAGATGGTGCTAAATCAGGATGCAACCTCCAACATCTCTTCTTCGTTTGACCATCTTTGTCACAGTGACAACAATGGATCTTGCCCTTGCCTTTGTCTTTGGGTGTTGACAAGGAAGTACAACTCTTCTTGCCTTTGTCCTTGGGCTTTGACATGAAAGTATAACTCTTCTTGCCTTTGTCCTCTAAATTGCTGTCAGACATATGAATCTTAGGCAACTAACCATTAAATATATAAGTAGGAAATAGAAATAGAAATGAGAATCAAGAGGTTAACACAATCTGTATAATATACATGGGGAAAACCTTTTGGTAAAAAGCCCCATAAAGCATTATTTAATTTTGAGGAAACTTATAACAACTCTGTGTAAGTACATACGTAACAAGAACCTAGATATTATATATCTTCTCCTTCACCTTCTTCCCTAATGGCCTCAAATGCATTTTTGCCTCCACATATACAACAATGTATATGTATATATATATTAACAATGCAATATAGATGCATTCAATATGATTGCCTCTATTTAAGGCAATCCAAGGGTTGGAGTATAGGTCACAGCCTTTGACATTTATAACCTTTTGGTTATTAATTTAATTAATTAAATAGTTATAAAGTTAAACTTTATAATTCACCCCACCTTATATTATAAGGATAAACCTCATATTTTAGAGTCTTCTAAATGTTATTTAGCAGTACTTACATTAGATATAATCCCCTAAGAAACGTTCTGCTCTTAGCACCTTGCTTTTGTTCATTACCTTTGCTACAAGTAGAAGGAATCCCCTGTTTATCTAACTCCTGGTAATGTGTTTGTGCCATTCTCATTTTTGGCCATGAGGATTGACTTTTGTAGATGGTCAAGTAAACCTCCCACATTTAATTAGCATGCCATGCTCCATTATGTCCTTCCCAAGTTGTACAACTTCTTGAATTCACTGGTATAACCTGTACACTCTACCCTTGTTCCTGCTTCAAATGATGCCACTACATCACTCACACTTCTTCATGGGAGATTGGTATAAACTGCTTCCACAACAACAACTTGAACTCCTCCCACTTCAACACTGGTATTAATTTCCGAATCTCTGAGAAGTGAGCATAACTCTCATACTATGTGAGAACATGCTCAAAAAAATTTAATGTGGTTAAAGAAATCTATTGGTGTAGGGACAACTGATGGAGATTGAAGAACACCTCAATTTCTTATACCCATTTTTCTAGTTTTCCTGCATTGATCTCACCATCATATGGTTGGATGTTGATCTTTGCTGTTGCTTTGGGGAACCTTCCCATAGAGGACTCACCTTGTTTCATTTCTACTCTTTCTGATTCACCATCTTCCATGTTGTATTTGGGATCCCCATTTTAGAGACAAGGAAGTCAAATATATATATACGTTCTTATGTAATATATATGGTAACTCACATTAATATATTATATGCACGTTATGTGGTATTCTGAACTTAATTTCTGTTTTGAGGCTACAAATATGTATATATTTATGATTTTGATATGATTTTTGTATGGATGTATCCAAAGTGAAACCATTCTCTAAAAACATTTGCTGTACCAGCATACATGAACTTGAGCCAGTAACTTAGCTTGGCAAGTACAACCCATTCTTCTGTAAGCTGGCAGGCTAGTGCATGATTCAGGACTGATATCCTTTTCATTGAGTATTCGGTCCCCTATTTTTAAGGTGACAGATAATAGGTTTCCAAGTACTGCTAATCTTCAAACTTCCATCTTTAAGTCATTCAGGTGTTAGCTTTAAACTGTGGTCTTTGTTTTATTAACAGAGCTCTGTTGCCACAACTAGTTTCCAGTTTTCCATCCCTTGTTTTCCCTGTTTGTTTTATGCAGTTTATGATTTTCTATCAGTAAATTATAAATAAAATGCTACTGGCTAGCAGTTGTTTTTCTAAGCTTATTAATTAAGAGGGTTTTTTTGTTCATGGAAAGGGTAGGATACCAGCCATCTTGTTTGAGGTCTAAAAGGTGTGGATACAAATGATTCTGCCTTCTGCATAATCAACACAATAGTGGTATGACATAGAACAAGTAATAGAGGAAATAATTACTAATATGCAAACTGGTTGGCTGCTTCTACTCACAAATATAACTTCTTTTAATTGGAGGGATGCGATACTTCTGTTTACTCATGTTCAATGGGAGTGGATATGGCTTGCTGATTCTATTCACAAACGTAACTTATTTTAATTGGAGGGATGTGGTACTTTTGTTTACTTAGTTTGTTTGCCAGTTCACACAAGCTTGATGGGAGTGGATATGGCTTGCTAATTCTAATATAACTCAGTCCTTCAATTGTCATGTGAATCTTTCTTCTCCTACAACGTTTGTTGCTATAAAGCTAGCATGGGATATTCATGTACTTAGGCAACTGCTTGGGCCTTGGCATAGAGCTTAAAGTTATGCTTAATTATTGGAAACTTTGTCCAACCTCAATACTTAGATTACACGTTGAAGTTATTGTGGGTGTATATCTTCTTACCATTTCCTTTCCCTGGGTTCTTCTAGGTTACCTGGTGTCTTTAAGAGGTGTCCTTGATGGCTTATCTTTTTGTTTTAGGTCATTTTCTTTTTTTATTAGTACATGGAGTTTGATCCTATAGTGATACATTATTGAGTGTTTTCTAAAAAATAATCCTTAATATATATTATAATATTTGTAGTCCTGAAAACAGTACTATTCTAGGCTGTTTCTATAATACAAGTTTCTTTCATTTTCATTCCCAAAATAATCAGTTGTGAGTTTTTAATTTTATTCCATGACCTACTGTAATGAAATGGTCTTTTGCAGGTAATTGGAATTGATTTACTGTCTCAATCTCTTTTGCCGGCCATTGTTGAGCTTGCAGAAGACAAGCACTGGAGAGTTCGTCTTGCTATTATTGAATACATTCCTCTGCTAGCTAGTCAATTGGGAGTAGAATTCTTCGATGATAAATTGGGTTCACTCTGCATGCATTGGCTTGGTGACAAGGTGGTTTCTCAACCTAGATGGAATATGCACTTAAAGTCTTAAAACTGAATCTCTGAGTTTTGTGTGCCTTTTTTAACCAATTTCTTCTTTTTTTGTTATACTATTTCTTCGCTGTTTTTTGTGTGATTTACTTTCATTTCTATTTACAAAAATGTTAAGGCATAATTTGTCCTTTTTTGGCTATAATTCACAACAGAATTCTTTTACTTTTTGTGATTTAACCTTTTATTTCCTCATATAAAAATGAAATTATAGATATTTTCATATTTGAAGGCAAAGGGAGAGGTATTTAGAGAGAAGTTAGAATAAAGGTGAAAATTATCTGTTCCTTAAGCTTAGTTCCTTTGAAAATAACTCGAGCAAAGATGCAGCATCTTTAGAACAGTCCATATTGGGACTTTAAAGATGTGTATTGTGCTTTGTACATGTATGTGGTGCCACAATACTCATTAACAATCAAATCTCTAGTATCTGTAACACTAGCAATTTATTTGATAGTGCAAAAATGTTGGACTCTAGAGTCTACCCAAGACAAGCGGCTGTTCAATTAAGAGGAAAGGTAAAGATACAGGAGGACATCATGGCTTGTATGCAAATGGAAAATGACCATTTTAGTTTTAAAACCTGATAATTTTAAATAGTTAAAATACTTAATCCAATCTTTCAGTGAATTGATTTTCCCTTCATTTTTTCTGTCTTTTTTTAGCTTAAATCTTATGTTTAGCTTGGATCTGGATATTGTGCAGGTGTTCTCAATTCGTGATGCTGCAGCCAACAATTTGAAGCGACTTGCTGAAGAGTTTGGCCCAGAGTGGGCAATGCTACACATTGTTCCACAGGTTAATTTGTCCATCCAGAACTTGTGAACTTGTATATTAAGACTAATGACTTCTGATAATGATAAGTAATGTAAGAAATGTGAATAGATGCTTATGAGCTAAATATAAATTATAACCTATGGTCAGAAAATGAAAGCAATTCTTTGTTTATGAGAGAGAAAATGAAAGGGTTTGAGGTGTCATGATCAGGAATATAATCAGTGTAAAGGCTAGTATTGAATATGAGTAGAAAGAAGTAGGCAAAAAACTATATGAAATTTAATACACATGCAACGACAGATCAGGTTTTTAAAGCTATTTTATAAAGAAAATGCCACTAAACCTATGCAGGAGAAGCCAGGCTAACATAATCTTTAATACAGAAGAAGGCAATAATGGCACACTCACACTATAACAAGGGAATTTACCTTGGCAAATTCTTTCAGGAGAAATCAATCCAAAGTAACACACGCTGTATTAGCTCAATCATTCACAATATGATAAGTTATTTGTAATTGTGTTTAACTCTAATCCATATGCGAGTATTTATTAGTGTACTCTGAGGACTTGTCCCTTGAAAAATTACAAATTCTGGGATGCTCCCAAGATGTCTCCCCAAGGTGTGGGAGACATCTGGGCGTGGCCTTGATGTTGTTTGGGGACCCCTGGGCGTGGCCTTGATGTCCCTGTTACATCTCAGGGATGCTAGGCAGTCATCAAATTTAAACAGTTAAATGTTGAAATAAAATCTCATTCAAAACAAAATATCCCTAATGCTGTATGAGGGGCTGGTCACAAGCCCACACCCTCACCCCTCCCCCCAGTATAAACTAATTGTAATTCCACTCCCAAACAGCTTAACCCACATTCATTCATTATTTTCATCATTTGTCATTTGCATTGTTACAATTTACTTTTGCTAGCAAGAAGTAAAATTAAGAAGAGAAGAAGGTATGTTAACAATGACACTTAAGATTTTCTTTATTATTTTTGTAGCAAGTTTTTATTTTATTTTTTGTTTTGTTTACAAATATCAGATAATACTTATAAGTTGAATGAATAACACCTTGTGATTGAATTTAGTGTTTAACTTATAATTTGTTTTTTGTGTTCATTTTGTGATTAAAAAATTAATACACTTCTATTATTTATTATTTTCCTCTACAAGACATTTCGAAGCTTCAAACCTAATTTTTAAAACAACTTGCGTAAAGATTTCTGTTATTCTAAATTATTATTTTTTACACCTAAAAGATTGTAATGGCTGCTGTTTTTTTTGCACTTACAATGCCTAAAATCTATTATTTTTAGTTGTGAAATGTAATTTTTTTTTGTTTTATCATCCATATTGTTAGTATCTGTAGTATCTCTTTAAAGGTCATGATAAACTCCTTCAGTGACATTGCCACTTTTGATTTGTGAGATGAAATTGAGGGAAATGTGGTGGAGTCATTTTAGGTCAGTGAAGTTCAATCACAATGTGCTTAACTTATATTTTTATCTTGAATTAATAATATTTAAACTGTAATTTGTTTTTATTTTCATTTTGTGACCAAACAATGAATACACTGCTATTATTTATTATTTTCTTCTGCAACACAAGTTTTGTTGCAACATCATTTTGCATTCCATTCACCCACTCTCAAGGATTTTGCAAAAAGTTCTTGATGCAATTTGTCAACATGTTGGGTAATAATCAGGTTAAAAAAGTAGGGGGCAGGAAGCATTGGTTGTGTGATATTTGCAAAATTGATTTTCGTGGCAGCTATAGTAGAGTGGGGCAGTATTTATTAGGTGAGAGTGGATATGGTATTAGGGTTTTTGGGAAAATAATATTGGAACAACTGGTTGAAATGACAGCTGGTTGGGGAGAGAGGCAAGAACTACAATTGATATATCATTGCCATTTATTTGAGAGTATTCAAATGTATCAATTGGAGATGGTTATGATAGAGGGGGAGGAAGACCACTAATATTGTATGTAGGAAAAATATAGTAGTAGGGTTTTTGAATTTGCAACAATGTGAGGAAGCTGATGATTCGATAGCCATATTTGTTTATGCCTATGCCATCCCATTTCATGTGGGAAGGTCTTTTTATTTCAAATAAATGTTGAGAAAAGCATATGCTATTGGACTTTCTTATGTAGCCTGTGGAGAACATAGATTGTGTACCTTTCTCCTTGACAAATATTATTCAAACATGAATGTATGTATTGATGGAGGACATGAGACTAACATAGATTAGGACATGTTCTAAGTTATCAGGTCATTCATATTTGACCCGGGTATGTGTGTGGGTATGGGTTCGGTTTGAGTACGGCCTTGGGTACGACTAGGGTATGGCCTGAGCACTTGGGTTCTCTATGGGTTCTTTTGTGAAGGACCCACAAAGAACCTAGGCACTCGGGCAATACCCTAGGCATACCTAGCAGTAGCCCCACATACTAAGAAGAGAAAAACAACAACAATTACAAAATTGGTCTATGAAACGAGTATGGCACCATCAATTACTAAATATGATATTGTTTTCTAATGAATTTCAATACAAATTTGAACTGTCTTGGCAGACCAAGAACTTATAACTGCTGTTTAAAAAAAACTAGGGCTATTGTTTCCAATTGAATATGTGTAGATAGCATTAATTAATCCTCATGAATGTATCATTCCATCATTTACTCTCTCATTTGACCAACACTATCATAGGAGGGGGAAAAAGACAATGTTTGGGCCAAACTATAAATTTGACATCATTTGTGAATCAACACACCAGATATTCAACATTGATCCTCTACACTTGCATTGACCCTTGTTTGATTGACTCTTCTTAAATGTGGTTGTCTAATAGTGTTGACCAAAGAGCTCTGCTATATTGATTATGTTGACCAAAGATCTCTGCTACATAGACAACACTAACTTCTGTACCACTTACATTGACTATTTTGTTTGTTGATTATGTTGCATTGAGTGCAATATTCTACTTTTAACTGAGTCATGATCAATATTGACCAAGAAACTAGTAAGGTATGCAAGCTTCTTTGAGTTTTTATTTTGTCTCCTATATTTTTTAAGGAAAATGAATTATTGTACTTTTGAAGTGATCACAAATTGAATTGTTATAACCATAGTTGAACTACTCGCCATTTGCAAGTACTCGGCAAGCCCGAAAAACTCGGCTCGGCAAAAACTCGGCAAAAAACTCAGGAACTTAAAAAATTGCTTAAACTTCACTAAAAACGCATTTTTTGTGCAAAATTCAAAGATAAGATGCATCCAATGAATCAATAAATGAGTACATATAAGAAACAAGTTGTATTTGATTGATTTGAAAGAAAATTGGATACAAAATGGCATCCTCATGTGGAATGCTCAATGCACTGACATGATAATAGTTTGAAACAAAATGAAAATAGCAAATTGTTTTTGTAAAACTGAAAGTAAATACTACATAAACATTAATATATTTCAGTTTTTACAAATTCACATGAATCATGTCTTCCTCTTCCCATGTCTAGATTTCAGTAAGGGACCGAAAGAGGGTGTAATTGTAGGACTCTGCTCCTGCTGTGCCTGTGGCTCCTCAACCTCCATCCTAGATGTAGATCCTCTTGCAGTTGCTGGTGGTGGCATTGGCAATGACTCCTCCTCAGGGTCATCCTCAAGGTCATCCAATGAGAATGTAAATCCACCCTCCTCCATTGCCTATCGCTCTAAATCATAAATCTCATCCTCGGTAAACAATGGAGGCTGCTCCCCTTGCCCTGTCCAATCACTGTAGGGATCTATCTCGTCCAAATCAATTGGATCATCATATGATATCTCCTCTACCTTTCTTATGCACAATTGAAGATTATATTGCACATAGACAAGGTCATTGAGTCGTTTTTGAGTGAGTTTGTTCCTCTTCTTTGTGTGGATGGCCTCAAACAAACTCCAATTCGCTCACAATTGGACGAACTACAAGGCTGGCTCAAAACACGGAGGGCAAATTTTTGAAGATTTGGGGTTTTTCCACCCCAATTTGTCCACCAAACATCTACAAAAAAAGAAAGAAAGAGTTAGAAAATTGTAACTTGTAACTTGTAATTATCAATTTTTCATTTTTGTAACTTGTAAATTTCAAATTTTATACTTGGTGGCAGCCTAGTTACTGCTCTCTTTGCCAACGCTGAAAAGAAGAGTGCACCCCTTTTTTCCCTGTAACTTTGCAATTCATTAACAATGCAGTCTGCCTCATCAGGCGTGGATGTCATCCGCTGAATGCAAGTAGTGAGGCCCTCCATAGCCTCTCCAGTAGGATCTGCATAGGTGCCTGAATGGATGAAACGAGGGTTCAAGAAGTACCCTGCTGCATGGATAGGTTGGTGGAGTTGATTGTTCCACCTCCTGTCAATAATCTCCCAAATGGGATCAAACTTGAGGCTGTCCCCCTTATAATAATTTCTAATAGTCTCCTTGGCCCTATCCATGGCCTCATAAAGATAACCCATTGGGGTTTGATCCCCATCCACCAAACAGAGCACTCTAACCAAGGGCTCTGACACCTACAATAGAAATTTAAAAATGCAAAAAAAGATTAGAGTTATGATTTAGTAATTTACAAATTTAAAATGAAAGACATTAACTTTAAGAAAAATGTTCAATTTGAACTTAGATTCAAAGTTTTGAAGTTACCTTTACAATCTCTGTTGCTCTTTGTGCAAAGAGGGGCTCGAAGACAATGTTTGCAACTCTTTCTCCTTCCGACTTCTTTGAATAAGGTGAGTCTATCCATGCTTGACTCACAAACATTTGTTTCAAAGCCGTCAATGCACCAAGAATGCTTTGCAACGTTAAGAAAACCGTTGCAAACCTTGTCACACCAGGTCTCACCAAGTCTCTCCCTTTGGTGTGCTCCCTCATCAAGCTAAGAACCCAAGGGTGATTGTAGATATATTTAGTGATCCTCCTTCCATCCTCTACAATCGGTGTGACCCAATCTAATTTGCCTATGTCCTCCAAAAGAAGGTTAAGGACATGGGCAACACATGGTGTCCAAAAAATTGTGTGGTGTCTATCTTGGAGGATTCTTCCTACTGCCACATATGCCGTTGCATTGTCAGTTACAATTTGCACGACATTTTCAAGCCCAACCTCCATGCACACTTGCTCCAACATTCTAGCCAAATTTTTTGCATTTTTTACTATGCTGGAGGCATCTACGGATTTCAAGAACACCACCTCATTTTTGCAAGAAACCAAAGAATTAATGATGGTATGGTTTTTTCCATCCATCCACCCATCAAAAATAATAGTGCAGCCATATTTTTGCCATTCTTCTTTTTGTTCTTGTATCACTGCCTTTGCCCTTTCAGTTGCATTAGAAAGCAACCTACAAGTACAAAATGAAATTAAGTACACAATTTAATTTGTAAACAAAAAAGTAACTTAAATTAATCATAAATTAAACTTAAAAAACATAAATTAAAGAACATAAACTAACCTTCCACTCAAGTCTTTGCGCGAAGGCGCCTTGTAGCCTTCCCTGCAACTATCAATGCGGTCACTAAATTTTCCCAGTAAGGTGAGCTTGCCACATTGAAAGGGATGTTGTTGAAGTACCAAAAATCGACACAAGCAACATTTGCATGCTCATGCACCTCCTTATTCCACCCAATTACCTCTAAAGAAGGTTGTGCACCAGGTGTGTTTCTAGGCATAAAAAAATCACCAATGCGTGAACTCGTGGCTGTAGCTGTCCGTGTTGATCTTGCCCCGGGTACTCTACTAGAGGAAGATGAAGGCATGGAGGTGGTGGTGGGTTGCCTTCGCACACGTGGACCACAAAGAAAGCCCACTATGCTGGCTGCTACATCATCATCATCTGACAGTGACTCTAGGTTGACTGCACTTGTAGCACCTTGAGAAGAAGCTATGGCAGCTTGCATTGTTGCTTTTGCCTTCGCTTTTTGCACCTTTTTTTCTTCTGCAGCGGAAAGTATTGCATTCATTTGTCTTTTTATTTCCTCATTGGTGTTTATGCAAGCCTTAGCATCACATCTAGGGATGCCTGCAAGGTGGTATTTGAGGCGATTGATGCCTCCACGATATACATTTTTAGATCTAATGCAATACACTGATCCAGGTTCTGGTCCTTCATATGCATATCTCCAAGTAGGATCTCTAGCTCCTGCTGGACGAGTGCCTACATATTTCCCACTCCCAGGCACGGATGGGGTTGAGGTAGGGGTAGAAGCAATGTTCTACGAGGTTTCGGGGACGGGGACGGGGGGATGGCAGGGGATGCGTTTCAAAGACGTGGGGATGGGGGTCTAAGTTGGGGGTCTAAGTTTGGGGGCGGTGGGCGGACGATAGTGGGGGGCCGGCAGGGTGTTGAAATACATATAGTACTTGAAAAAATACTTATAAAAAGATGTATAAGTATAAGAATTGTACATCTTGGAGACAACTAGGAGTCCCCTAGACGTCTTGAGGACACCCCAACATCCTTGAAGACCTAGCAGCGTCTTGGAGACAATGGCATTGGTGGTGGGTTGGTGGGGGGACGTCTCCCCCAAGTCCCCAAGTCTCCGAGACGTCCCCATCTAGGAGACACGGGGTTTTTTGGGGGGGACGCGTCCCCGTGGAACACTGGGTAGAAGCGGATTCAAAAGCCATTATCAATTAACCTACACACACAAAGTGAAAACATAACTTGTTAGTTTTTTGATAGAAAATTTAAATACAAGCTAAATTAGATTAAATCAAAATTGAAAATAGATTCTAAACAAAAACTAATCTAAGATTCTAAACATTTTCATAAAAAAAAAAGGATTAAAGAATAAAATAATAAACTAGGTTTACAAATAAATGTTAAGAAAATGTAAAAATCAGAAAACTACTTTAAATTAGTAACAAATTAAGCTAATATATAATTTTAAACATGTTTTCAACAAACAAGAAGACTCAAAATAAAAAAAATATCTAGGGTTTGAAGAAAATTTGAAAAAAAAGAAAAAATCAGCAAAATATGTAAAAAAATCAGAAAAAAGTGTCACAAATTCTTGTTTTGATGAATCTAAATCTTCTTTTCAACATAAAAATGTATTTAAATCTATTTTATAGTTCATTCATGATGTTTTTTAAACATACAATCAACAAATAAAGAAGAAAAAATGAAAAAAAAATAAAGAACAAGAAAAATTAGAAAACCTACCTGGAAATCCAATTTGCCTTCGAAATCCGATGAAAATCTTCTTCAAATCTCATCTCTTCGATGCAAAATCACTAAAAAATGGTGCAAAATGCTTTGGATTGGGTTTTTGCTTTGCCAAGAGTGAAAACAAGTGAGAAAATGAAATGAAAAAGATGTTTTGGCCAGCCGCGGGCTTAAGACGAGTTTTTGCAAATAAACGGCGAGTTTTTGGGAAAAGTATAGGCGAGTGTTTTTGGCGAGTAAAACCTGTAAAAATTCTTTTAAAAAAAAAAATCTTGCGAGTTTTTGGTGAGTGGTTCAACTATGGTTATAACTTACCATGTCAAAATTATGTTGTATTCTATTTATTGGCAATTATGGGCATCACTGTTCTTATAATTTATAATTTTGAACATTATATATATATATCCCAATCCGGCAACTTAGGACACATTTCATTGTCATGGATGGATTGACTAATATTCAACATCATCTGCTCATTAAATATCATTGTTACATGTCTTGTTGGTTCATGGAAAGAAGCAAAGGTGTGTAATATGCTTCCTACACTAATCTATGAGAGGGGGTATTTCTAAATAAACTAAATCTTTGTAGTTATAAGGAAAAATACACAACAAAATAATATATCAAATACAATGATTTACATGGGGAAAACTCTTTTGAGAGAGAAACCTCACACTTCAAAGCAACTAATGTATTATTCAATAATCAAAAGTTACAACACACTTGTGAAGTCTAAGCCCTTATAGGAGTATCACCAAAGACATTTGAAGAAATTTTGGCAGCATAACAGTACCTATCAAAACCTCCATCTCAAGCACTAAATAAATAGAAACAATACATGAAATCGTCAAATGGTAATTGGGAAATCATGAGCCAAATCCACCCAAAATGTGGTGCCCAAATCTCTAGAGAAAGATCCAACACTCAATCCCTAAGATAAGTTTTTAGGCTAAAAAATAGCATATTCCTTTCACCTGCCATAAGCTCATCATAATCCACTCACCAACTTGGGCACTCCATTTTGGCTCCATTATTTTCATTCAAATATGCCTTATGACGTGTCATAAGTTAGTCAACAAAGTGTAACTCCCTCTTACAACTCTTTTATATGTTATAGATGTTTGTACATTTCTAATGTGAGAGGCCCAACTTTTAGAGGCCACAACTTTTAATCTAAGGTGTCAATTGGCTGCTCTTCTTTTTGAAATTGTAGAGATTGAAGAGATCTACATTGTGGGCATTTGTGAAATCGATACCAAACAACTTATAATTGTTTTCGAGGCCAAAATGATCTCTATAGCCACAAAATTGAATTTTTCTATTCTATAGCTTGAAAAGTGTATTTTTTGTATTCTAAACATTAGGAGCAAGGTTGAGACACCTTTACTAACAATTCATACTTTTTTAGAGTTGTTGATTGTTCTAGAAATGTAAGGATGTTGATTTTTAGTTTGGCTTTTGGAGGTTGACCATAGGGGAGGTTAGGCCTTCTAGTGTTGTGTGATATACACTTATTGTGTTTGTAAGTTGGTTTGATGCTTGACAAAACTTCTAAATACATTTTTAAGATTCCATGTTGTGTACATGTTTTGAAAGACATTAGAAAAATAGATTGGGTGAAGATGGTGGTGGTTGAAACTAGAGGCATACAAATGTTTGTATGTAACCACTAGACTTCACTTGCATTATTTTGGTTTTTTCCAAAGAAAGAATTCTTCAAACTAGTTAAGAGTAGATATGCTAGCTGTTTCGTTTTGTTGGAGAGTATGTTTGAGGTGCAAAAGGTTCCACAATCCATGGTGGTTTGTGGAGAGTGGAAAAAGTGGGCTGAATGAAAGGCAAAAGGGAAGAAGGTAAGACAAAGGGTGCTTGATGATGCTTGGAGGTCCTTTATTAGGCAAGAAATTTTAATTTAATATGTTTGTATTTTGTTTTTATTTTTAATATTTTTTAATTTTTGAAATGTTGCTTGTAGACATATTTGCTTTGTCATGCCACTTGCTAAGTGGGTAATTAGGTGTGCCAATATAGTCTATCCTAGCCTTGGAGTGGTGTATGAGACATTTGATACCGTGCTTGATCAAATGAAGCAAGCAATTTCATTTGTGGAAAGAATTTTGAATTACAATTCTATGACAAGCATCTAAGGCCTATTATCATCAAGAATTGGAACACAATGAACAACCCTCTTTATATGGTAGTCTATGCTCTTAATCCCAAGTGGTATGCAACTAGACCCAATAGAGCTCCTCCTTTTGATGATGATGAGGTAAAGAAGGGGTTTGTGAAGGCCCTTGGGAAATTGTATAGCATTGAGGATGGAAGTAGACTTCAGGAGTATTGGACGTAGTTTATCAATCTTAGGGGTTATACACAACAAACTGAAGGCTAGGATGGATAGGACCACTCTTGCACATAATGACTCAATTGGATGGTGGACATGGCATGGGAAGGATACATCGGAGTTGAGGCAATTGGTTGGTAGTTCCTTTGTTATAAAGAGGAATTGGTCCACCTATATCTTTAACTACTCAAATAGGTTTAGCTCTAAACGAGTGGAGAAGCTAGTTGTAGTTCATACTTCATAGTACCTTGAGACTCAGGATTGACAAACTTGAGTATCACCAGACTCTAGCTGTATGTTGGGATGTTGATCTTGAAGACGTTAGACAATTGAGGACTATTGGGGATCGGTAGGGGTTCAATTGAATAAGCCACAACTTGAGCCACAAAGTAGCCTAGTTTTAGAGAGCTCTTTTAATATTGATAACCCAAAAGACGCATTGTTGTCCTTAGTAGTACTTTTGTATTTCTTTTATGTTGTTATGTCTATCGAAAATTTTGAATTTGAAGTTTGAACAATGAAATCAGAAGTGTTTGTCTTAATTTTTTATTGCTGCTATATTGCAATATTGACGGGCTTTACTTAGGGTGATTGATTGCTCTAGAATATGCAAGGACACAAGGTTTCATTTCAGATCCTAAAAATAAGAGTGCAATTGAAGAGGTTGGTCCTCAAAATTTAGTGTGGGTGTTTATGGATGCACCGTATTTACGTAGGGTAGCATGCAGATAAATTCAGTCCACATGCAAGCACATCTATTGAATTTCTTGTTGAGTGCATGATGTGAGCAATGTGCTGGGTCACCAAATCGTAGATCCACAATCCTAGAGTATTAATCTATCTTCAAGGCCAAGGATTTTTCTTCACAAAGACAATAAGGACTCATCAATAGGATACAAATGATTAAAGGAAATTTTTTGAGAGGGTATTTTCTCCTTCACTTTGGGCACAACTAAACTTAGGAAGGTGTTCCTAGAGGTATCATCAACAAGACTTCTTATAGAGTTTGATAAACAAGACTAAACCATCTACAGCCGTGCCCAATGCATGCTTCACCCCAAGATTTGTCAAAAGGCCAAAGACTAATTGACTGTGTAAAATTTCTTATTAAGCTGATAACATCATTGCACATGTGCAAGATAGGTGCTTGCACAACATGATTCTTCAAAATAATGGCTGTTATATTTCACTTAAAATATTCCCTGGGTTGTACCATTGAATCATGAAAAAATCTAACCTACTCCTAAACAACTAATACGGATAGATTTTTTGTTTAAGAATGTGATTGATTATTCATCTCTAAGATCCATGCCTATTCCAATGAGTAATAGTCTTAGATTGCGAGGAAGAAGAAGACACACATGCAAATTGCGATTGAATCTAGATTTGTTTACACACATGAATCAAAGATACCATGTCAAACAACTAAGCGTATTTAATAATCCATATGAATGATGGAAAAATCCACACGAAATAAAGGAATGACCATGACAAAAGCTTTGTAATGATTTAAAAAGCTCACATATATCAAATCCCAATTACATTCATGCCGATAATTGCGGCAAGAGGAAACCCACAATTAGTTTTGACTACACCCCTTAAATTTTAGAAATTGTCATGGAGACACTCAGTTATAGAAATAATTGCCATTTGAAATCCTTTTTGTGATTTATAAAAAATGTGCTATCCAACTATCAAATTGTACTCGTACAAATTGAAACCCTATACAACTCTTTGACACTTGCAACCCTTAGAAGCAACAAAATGATCAATCCTCTTTACATCTTGCATCCTTGTATTTATAACGTTTCAACTACACTCATTACAAGTCATTGGTGGTTGTAGGGTTCTTCTCATAGACAAGGCATTTAATGTGCTAGCACAATCTTTTGCAATGAAATTGGCCTTGGATTTGGTGCTAGATGATCTAGCATAGACCAAATAGCATTCCTGCATTCAAAAAGAAGCCTAGGACTTGTTTGTAGGCTTGTGGTGGCTAGGGTTTGCATTTTAGGTGTTCTAGTTGTTCATATATTAAAATGTCTTTGTTCTCTACACTTGGTTACATTTGATTCACGCCTTTGTGGAGTCAAATGATATTTGGGTGGGAATAGGGAAGCTATACATGTTTATCATTATCATCTACAAGCATTAATGGCATGCAAGACAATGCTGGGGAGTAGGTAGCATTTCCTATTCTAGCGGTGGCATTCCTTGAGAAACACACTACAATAGTAAAAAATGTTGTGAAGGTCCAAAGGGTGGGAATTTAGGAAATCATGTATCAGGATGCCAAGGAGTATTAGGAGTTGAGTGAATGGGAGAGAGGGAGTCTGCAGGATTTGGGGATTTGAGATGCCACATGCTAGTTTGCTTTTGGTATGATAGCATTAAGAATCCGAAGGGTTTGTAAGATGAAGTAATGAAGGGGATTGGGGATTGGGAAAATTACGTACTTGGTACCATAGGAAGCAAGGCAATGAGCTAGAGGAGAGGGAAACTTGTTGGGGATTGAGGATTGGGAATGTGCAATACCTTGTACCAAGGAGGAAAAAGTTTCAGGAGTTCATAGATGGATGCCCAAAGTAAGCAGGGATCAAGATTACAAAATACTCGATGTCAAGGGAAAAGAGAATGCAAAGCATGCAAGGATTGAGGCTTGTGGATGTGTGATGCTGCATATCTTTGGGGAATGCTGTAGACAAAGGCGTAGGAGCTTGACGAGTGGTAGACTTAATGATCTAAAGAATGAGATACCCTAACATTGGGAAGCAAAGTAGATACGAAGGGAAACATGAATGTTTAGGAAATATTGGAAACGATGGATAGAGAAAGCAACTAAGCTCTTGGGTAAGGGAATACACAAAATTCTAAAATGCATAAACGATTTAGAGGAAGTCAGGAAACATGGGTTTTTGGGCAATGGAGGGAAAGTATGTTAGTCAAGAAAAATCCAAAAGCTCACCTAGAACCAGAAATTCAGTCATAAAACCTCAAACTAGAAATCATTTGAAATTTTGCAACTTGGGCACATGACTGAAGTGGTGGGGGGTAGGTGTGGTGGGAAGCACAACACAAGGCATAAAATTGACTAATGGTGTGTTGGGGGGGGAGGGGGGGCATTGAAGGATATCTTTGATCGAATATTAATGATGGGCTGGATAGGGCCAAGACAACTTACGGGCTTGAGACTTAGATAATTTTGCATTGCTAGAGGTCCCAACACCATGCACTAAACAACATTGGAAAAATAGAGCGAGTTTAAAATGTGGTAGATGCAAGAGAGTCGCAAATGTTCATTTGCAACCACCAGACCTCATCGGCATCATTTTGGACCTTTATGAGGAAGGAATTCTTCAAACCAGTTGAGACTTGTTTTACTTCCTACTTTATTCTACTACAAAGGATTCTTGAGTTGCAAGAGCCCTTGAAACTTATGATTATAACATAGGAATGGAATAGGTTATGGGATTCAAATATGAAGGGAAGAGGGTGAAGGAAACTGTGGTTAGTGACAGTTTTCGGTCAAATGTGAGGTGCATCACTTCTATTGTATCCTCTGTTTTCAATGTAATAAAATTTGGGGATTTGGAAATTCTTAGTTTTTTTTCTTTCAAACAATGATTCAATATTTTATTGTTTTTCACTGTTTCCCTGTTTTTTTTTCATAGCATCCAGTCCATAAAAATCTTCATATCCTCAAGATGGCGATTGGAGGAATTACTCAATTAATTCATTTTTCAATCCTCTCCATCTTTGTTTCATTCTTTCTAATAGACTAATACCCTTAAGCTACCAACCAATTCAGTCAAAGCTTGAGAGTGAAGCTGTACTCTCTATAGAATTGTCAACTTTAAGTACAATTAAAGCAGGTTACTTCTGCAATAACTGAAACTTCTTACATGCCATAGTAGCATAAAACTTGAAAAACTCGCAATTAATCCCAAATAATTACAACCTGCCAAGTTTTCTGTGCTGTTTCCTGAGTTTTAAAAATAATGGTTCTGATGTGCTTTTATTCAACCTGTCTATTTTTTGAGCTCTTTTTTATGGCAAGGCCAAAAAATACAGAGCACAGGTAGGCTGAACATTTTTTTTTAAAGCATTAGGGCATTTAAAAATTTCTTTAACTTTACTTTGGATAGAATTTTTGTACAATTTACATTTTAAACCATAATGAGGGTTTTCTTTCAAATTATACCCTAATAAGGTTTATTAAAAAACATAGGGCTACCCCTAAAATGGTAGGCAATATTCTATGATAGAATATCCTACTATTTTAGGATCGACTGTTTATTTTTACATAACCTCTCTCAGGTGAACAAAACGGTTAGCATAGGACAAAATCCTATGCAATTTTTTATGATTTGTATTTTTATAAGGTATTATGTCTTATTTTATCTATAAGACACTATATTTAACATGAAATAGCAAAATTAGTTTTTTCTCTATTTTGCAACTTTTTTTTTTTGAGCTCCCGAGTTCTTGCTAAATTTTTCCTGTATTAAAAACCCTAGTAATTGAATTCCATTTACACTTTTTCTACTCTGTCAATGCCGTGTAGATGGAATACTACTATGCGACTTTGAGATTTTGAGTTTGACTTTTCAATATTTTTATCTAAACAATTTTTAGAATGAAACAAAATTTATCTCCAAATTGGTATCACTGGGATTCAAATCTTAAAACTGATATAGATCTTACAGAGGTGCTTGATTAGGAGAAAGAGATTAAAGGAATGGTCCAGTGAAGTGCCAGGCATATGGAGGATATATAGGAGTGTAGAGAATATTAACAAGCTATGATCCATCAACTAGTCAATTAATAATCTGAAAGGCTGATGGATCTCAACTCCTCGGAAATGTAGCACATGTTCTCAAGCGGTTTTGGTCTTTAGCAATGAATTATATGACATCAATATCTAAATGCAATATCAAATATACTTCGTATTGGGATTTAGTTTTTGTATTTGACAAGTTTTATGTATATGACAAAACAGGTTCTGGAGATGATTAATAATCCTCACTACTTGTATCGCATGACAATTTTGCATGCCATTTCACTTCTAGCACCGGTTATGGGACAAGAGATTACATGTGAAAGAATGTTGCCTGTTGTCATCAATGCATCGAAGGATAGGTAAATCTTCACGTGAAGACAAAAGTTCACCTTTTCACATTCAGTTCTCAAGGAGAAAATGCTTGAATTATAAGTGTAACATAATAATTTGTGCATAATGCAGGGTTCCAAACATTAAGTTCAATGTTGCAAAGGTTCTGCAATCACTGATTCCTATCGTCGATCACTCGGTAAGTATTTTTTACAAATGGTGAATCAACTTAGTAGCTTAAATGGCTTTAATTGCTTATGTGGTATTTACCTTTGCAGGTGGTGGAACAGACTATTCGCCCCTGTCTTGTTGAACTAAGTGAAGATCCAGATGTTGATGTAAGATACTTCGCTAGTCAAGCACTCCAGGCCTGTGACCAGGTCATGATGTCATCTTGATTGTTAAGATGCAAAAATTGACTAAAACTCTGATTTTTCAAGAGAGTGGGTTTAAGTCACTGCAAATATATCTTGCAAATTTTCTGAGTTTGTTGTATGTAAAAATGGCTTGTTTTCTTTTCCAACAGATGATATTAACTGGGAAGGCTTATGGTGCTTCCGATCTTAAACAAAAGCAATGCATTTATTGAAACAATTATCTGGTTATTTTTTAGGTCATCATATAACTTCCTTTGAATTAGTGATTCACAAGGTTGTAGATATAACTATATTCATCTCTTCATTGCTCATTTAGAATTGGATTAGTCACTTCTTCATCGCTTGCCTCTTCATTTTTAGATCGCATCTTGTTTGCATTACTTATTTTTATTTTACAGAGATAACAAGATTGCAAAATTAAATCTGTTGTGGGGGTAAAGACCACTTCCACGATTTTGAGATTTATAATATTTATAATTTTTCATGCTTAGAGTGCGAAACTCTCAAGAAACATAGAAATGGAATGATTGACGACTATTTTTTCACCCCCAAATTAGAATCAAAGGCAATATATACCCATCTAAAAATGCTATGCTATGCGTATCTTTTTTCTTTTTTAAGAAGCCTTTGAGATTTCATGGTAGTGTTATTTGTCCATTATAATGGTGAGATTCACAATTATTTGGTTCTGAGTTCCAACCACTACATAGTATTAATTCAGAAGTCTCAATAAAGAGTAATGGAATGATCGATTTCATAATAATGTTATTTGTCCATAATAATAGTGAGATTCACAAGTATTTGATACTGAGTTCTATCTGTCACATGGAATTATTTCAGTTCAGAGACAGGACCTGATATTAATGCAAGAATATCGTTGCTTTATTATATCATTGACTTCCTCATTATTTTGAGGAGTTTTATTTTTAATGCATTAAATACTATGATGTACTATTTGGTTGAAGTTCTATATGAAGGTGCTCTACTTCACATTAATTTTGATAGGATTCTTGAAAGGAAATCTTAGACAGCTGAGATGTTCTGTTAAATAAAATAGTCTAGTGTATATATGCACGTGGAGGTAGATTAGTAAGTCAAATATAATTGAGAAGAATCGTAGTTGATAGTCCAAGTGGAGTATGCTGTTGTGCAGAAAGTGGGCAACGACAATGGGTGATAGTCTTAAAATGGATGTCTAGTTGCGTAGGGAAAATAAAATGATCATTGTAGAAACCCCAATGAACCAAAGAATGAGATTTGTTATCTTTATGTAGAACATGATTGTCTTGTTGGGTAATTGTGATGATGAATATGACAGGTTGATTTGTCCCGATTTACTGCCCTCACAGCTTCATCTAGAAATTAATGGACTATGGAATATGAACTTTGATGGTGCATTTTCAAAAAAAGGCAATGGTGTAGGGATTTTATTGGTATCTCTTGAGGGAAACTATTGCAAGTTCACTTTTAGATTGAACTTTGAATACACCAAAAATGTCGCAGAGAATGAAGTTCTACTTCTTGGTTTGAATTCGGCATCAAAATATGGAATCAAATGCATTAGAGTATGTGGCGAATCTGAACTTGTAGTGTCTCAAGTTAGAGGCATGTATGCTACAAAAGAAATGAGATTAAAAATGTATTGGAATGTAGTTTGGGATTCCATTGAAGCTTTTGATGCATTCAACATCACTTAGGTGGAAAGAGATAGTAATGTGGTTGATGATGTACTTGTTGCACTAGGTTCAAAATTTGATGCATTTGCTGCCCCAAGTCATTGTAAGTATGATGTTGAGGTTCTAACTCGGCCCATCATTCTTGATAACATATATAATTGACAGGGCTTCAATGATGACCAACAAATTTATATGTTCTTAAATTGCATAAATCATTTTGGGAGCCAAAAAATTGACTGGAAAGCCATGGTGGAAAAGGATGAAGAAGGCAATGAGACTCTTTTTGGGAATGAGATCATTAAACTCAAAACGAGTACAATCTTAGAGGTCTTGTTGCCTTGGAGAAAATGTTTGAGAGTGTTGATTGCTATAATACAAGAAGTAAGACAAAAAAGAAAGAAGACATAGAAGGCGTGAATCTAGGAATTAAGGAACTCTTATGATGATTTATAACGACAAGTTTAAACCGATAGAGAAGCAAGTGTTGATTGCATTATGTTATGTTTTGTGTCTTCGTTGTGTGTACATATTTTTCATGTTGCATTGCATCTCATAGATGTGCATTCCTTTGTTCTTATTTTATCTTGCCATAGGATCTTGAATCTAGGGGCTAGTTTATCCCCTAGATTCAATGTTGTCCCATCTCTTCAATATTTGGATAATTGAACCCTTCTTGGCTTATCCATACTTTAGTGTGAGTTTGAACGTAAGTTCATATTCTTACTAAAGTGGGCTAAATGTAGTGTCGAAAATTGTCACTTCTGATAATTTCACACTAGGTTTAGCTCCCGCCTATATGTTTGTACCTAATTATGCATTTAATTACTTGTTTTATAAATATCTTTGGAAAATCTAACAATGGGAAATGAAAGTAAGCACTTAATATTTACCCTTAATACTTGAGGCTTTGAAAAGGGTGGGTTTGGTCTAGGGTGCCCCACGCCCTTGACCAACCTATTTTGGATATGTTGATAGTATTTTATTATTTGAAAATTTGAATTCATTTGTTGGCTATCGACATTTGATTTTTATGAAATTAGAAGAATTGCATATAAATACAAGTCATTTTCATAATTTGAAAGCCTATGAAAATCTATTTAGCAAATTGAACATCCAAAACTCAATTAAGAGTAGCCAAGAGAAGAATTATCAACATTTATTTTAATCAAGTATCATGTCAATCATTCAACATATCTTAATGTAAGTTTGTTCAATGTTCATTTGTTTTGTGAGTACTGACACCTGCAAGACATCAAATCAAGCAACAATTTCTCTTTGAAGGTAATGAGTACATGACTTCAATCCATAAAGGAATGCGGATCTGAGTGGTGAGTTGCAACATTAGTCAATTCATTACTTTATCATTTAGCCTATGATCAATCGAGGGTAAGCTCTCTTTATATGTCATCATAGCCGTTGTGGAGGTAGAAATACCAAAATGGGTTTGACTTAGGTAAGCCCCTATACGGTACAACCCTTCCCCCTCTTTCATGTGTCCAGGTTTCTAGATGTAAAACAAATTGGAGGAAGATTGAAGACTTATTGTTCATTCATGCATTCAAGCCTTACAAGTTGTCAAGCCACATTAACTAGATTTTCTCAATAATAGACGAAGTTTCGATAGTGATCCTAGGAGAAAAGGACCTACAAACTAAATATTTTAGGCTTGTGATTTCAGATCTTGAAAAGTAGGAGTCCAATCTAGGGTGCACCACACCCTTAACCAACCAATTTAGCACAAATTTACATGCTAGGTTCCTCTGTGTCTTCCCTCTACATTTTTGGAATCAATTTTTATCTTTCTATTTTATATTTCTTAAAAATCATCTCAGTTTGCTACATTTTCATAATTTACCTAGAAACATCATTGCATTTAAAAATTCAACCAATTAATAATCAATCCAATCATCCATACACATTCACAAACACTGGATTAAAACCTTGATCCACCATTTTGGATATTGCATTAAGGTTTGTAGCCAAGTGGGTATTGAGATAATTTTTAATCTATCCTAATTGGGAGAAGTGTGATTTAGGACTTAGATCCCTTTTCTCAATGAAATACAAATATTTATTTTAGCCAAAAACCAACTTTGTAGCCCAAAAATTGATATTTTCATTTTATATCCAAAATTCACTTTTTTTGTAATCTTAAAATTAGGAGAAAGGTTAAAAAAACATTTCACAACATCCTCTCACTTTTTGAACAACATTTTCTAATTTCTAGGGCTTAGAGGCCCATATAATCATAGCACAACCTAATTTTTTGTGCCCACTGACTTTGTCAATACATCTACAACATTCTTCAAAGTGTCAACTTTTTCTAGTATCACCCTCCCATCCTCTACCATTTCTCGAACAAAATGGTACTAAATATAAAATAAAAGGTAATATCAACATCATTATCTAATTTCTAGGGGCTTACAGGGCCATAGAGTCATAGGATCACATAATTTTTTTGTTCTCACTAGCTTCGTATTACATCTGCAACATTCTTCAAAGTGTCAATTTTTTATAATATCACCTTCTCATCCTCTACCATATCTCAATAAAAATGGTACTATACATCAAATATAAGGGAATATCAACACCATTATCTAATTTCTAGTGGTTGAGAGGCCCATAGACTCATAACACCACTAACATATCTCAATAAAATTGGTGCTATACATCAAATAAAAGGGAATATCAACACCATTATCTAATTTCTAGTGGTTGAGAAGCCCATAGACTCGTAACACCACTTTTTTGTGCTCATATTCTTTGTCAATACATTTACAATATTATTCAAAGTGTCAAATTTTTCTAGCATCACCCTCCCATCCTCCACCATATCTCAAATAAAAATGGTACTAGAAATCACTATGATTTTTCCTCACATGAAAGGTTGAGTTTTTTCAAACATATGACTTTGAATGTCACAATAAATCATAATGACTTCTACATCTAGCCCAAAATTTGAACATAATTTCTTAATCTAGATGGCTTCCTTACAAGCATGTGTTTCTACCATGTACTCTATTTTTGTAGTGGACAAAGATACTGTAGCATGTCACTTACTCATCAACCTAATTGCATCACCTAACATAGTGAAAAAATATCCATTAATGAATCTTTTGTTGTTGACATCTCCAACCCAATCCAAATCCACAAATCCATGAACACAAATTGAATGTTTGTACCCTATAGGATAACCATGACAACATAAGGAATAAATAAAATAAGGATTCCCGTTACTTGGACAATTTTTGGTTTTGTGTAGACCATAACATACATCAAACTCCCAACTACTAGATAGAATAGGGTACTCTACTCATATCCCCCATCTCACTTGGAGACATTGACATTACTCAATAGATAACTTTGTCCCCATCATGAAAAGAACACATAATGGGTTACAATTTGACATGTTAGGCCTCTTCAATACTAAGTTCACATACTTACTCTAGCCCAACCAAATTATTATGTTCACTCTATCTTTTCTTATATCCATCCCAAATATGTACCTGGCTACCCCTAAGTCCTTCATATCAAACAATGTTGAAATCTTCAAATAAAAAATCAAACCTTTCTTGTTATCGAAAATTAGCATATCATCAACATATAATGCAGTAATGAGAAAATAATCTTCACCCATCTTATAGTAGATGCAATGATCCAATTTTTATCTTAGAAATTCCAAAATTAACACAAAAGAATGAAAATTTTGGTACCACATCCTATGAGATTGCTTAAGACCATACATAGATTTCTTTAACTTACAAACCAAATGTTCTTTATCTTTCTTAATGTAGTTCTCTAGTTATGTCATATAAATCTTTCCTCCAAATCATCATGAGGGATTGCTACCTTCACATCCATCTACTCAACCTCAAGATCATACATTGCAATAAGAGATAATATAAATCAAATAGATCAATTAGTTATTGGGGAGAAAATATCACCATAATATATTCCATCAACCTAGGATTAACCCTTCACGACCAATCTCATATCATACTTCTCAACATTTTCATTAAACCCTAATTTAATTTTAAACACCCATTTGCATCCAATAGGATTTTATCCATCAAGAAAAGGTACTAGGTCCCATGTGTTATTTTTCTTTAAAGCAACCATCTCCTCATCTATGGCCACCTTCTAGTAATTTTCATCATTCATTCCCAAAATTTCCTTAACAGTCATAGGCTCATCATTGTTAGTAATCAAAGAAAAAATATATCTCCAATTAGAGGGCTTATACCTTTTTGGTTGTTGTATTTGTCAAGTGGACATCCTTAATGTTTGGGGTGGATGTTCTATCTCTTCTTAAGAACTCTTTGAACTATCTAAACTCTCTTCCTCTTCAAGAATCTTTAAAATATATATTTTTTGATAAGGACATAATGTTTTCAAGGATATCTTGGAAATAATTTTGGCCTATGATAGACACCAAGTTAAATAAATCTACTACATTCTATCCTTGGATTGATGGACAAGTAGAAGTGGTAAACATGATGATAGTGCACAAATTAACATAACTTATTCTATTTTTTTATTAACAACAACTCTTTTAACTCAAAAGGAAGTTGAGAATGTTGTTTAATAATTCATTGAGAATATTTAGCATCAAGTGTAAACCATTATGAAACAAGCTAATTTACAAAGTACAAGTAGTTCAATTGCAAGCATCAAGCACCATGCATCTTTCAAGTTGGTGGTCAAGTTTGGCTACACTTGCAAAAAGAAAGAATGACAATAATTTATCACATGATTTGTCTACATTGGTACATGGGACCTAAACCATCACCAAACAAGTAGGGAACACCATTTTCAAGCTTAATCTTCCTTCTTAGCTTAGGTTGCATCTAGTCTTTAATAAATAACTCTTGCATCGATTCTTTCCTTATTTGTTGGATACTTTAAATGTTGTAGATACACTTCAGTAGACAAAAATCAATCTAGAATATAGTATTCTGTCCAAATTGGACCAAATCATTGATGCCAAGGTCAAATAGATGATATAATAAGAGATCCCTCTTTTACAAATTGTCTAAGTAGTTCAAGTTCCTTCCCAAGTAAAATGGTTCATAGAGGTAACAATTTACCAACGTGTTCCCACACCTTTTGTCACAACTGCATGCAATGGGGACCACTGCTCTTCAAACAAAGGTGATTGTTACAAGAGGATCTAGGTCATGCTTAATCTTACCATAAATCTCAAGTGTTGCTTGGTTGCCTTTGTGGTTTCTTTATCATGTTCAAAATTTATCTCAACACCCACATTCCAAATTAAATCCATTACTCAACTTTAGGGGTACCATAAGGCTTGACTTGTCTTCAATGGTTGTGAGCCTTTGTGATAGTTGAAGTGGAAAATGAAACATCATGATTTCAACTGACACTTCCTCTTCCTCCCTCTTTGTATATCAATGTACATAGTTATATTCTTTGTAGGGTGATGGTTAATTGAATAAAGATTACACACATTTATTCTCATAGATATTGTAATAATTAGCATAATACAAATTTATTGTTATAATTTTAATTTAGATGTTTATTTTCTCTATTTCCTTGTTCTTTTGCCTTGTACATGCTTGTGTCTCTATATCATGTACAAAATGTTTGCACACATAACCTGATTAAATCCATTTAATTGAGTTATCCATTGGGTCTACCTTAGCCCCCTAATCAATCCTATGTTAACAATGTGGCACTTAGGGGGACTACTATATTTAGTTAAATATGGGGATGAAGAATCTATTATAGAAATTCTTAACTAGAGAGAGTGACAAGTATTCTCAATTCTAGTAACTTTATGTGTTGGGCAAAAAAAAACAATGAGAATCGTTAGTGAAAAAGTGAAGACTTTTTAACACCTCTTGGTGGGCCTTAGCACTACATCAATTGACACATAAGAAACTGCCACTTAAGAATTGTCATAAATGGGTAACCTACTCCAATAATTGATCTCCCATCTCTTAGTTGAGTGTAACAAAATCATCAATACAATACCAAGCCATTCCATCTCTAGGCACTAGGTTAGACCCTCGATTTTGTGACCCAACTAGACATAATAAAGCTAGTTTCAAGTTCAAACCGCCCACCCTTGATTGATTGCTTAAATAGAGGAGAAAGTAATAGGATGCCAAATGGATTCTAATACATGATGTTGTGATGTTTGATAGATGAGAACACAAATTGATGACTAATACACAAGAACATTGACTAGCTACTCTTTGAATGAAGGTGGTTTAAGATTCAAAGGACTTTGATTGACAACTTAACTAACTATATATGCATATCTAAATGACTATTCTTTAACAAAGATCAATTAAAATGATAGACTAATTGATTACTTCTAAAATTATTTTTTAACAGTTTAACCATTGCTAACCATCAACCAACAATATGAGAATGCACGAGACGTATATTCCAATGGAACATAGATTAAAAACCGTGGCTGTATCGTTCATAATGAGGCAAATCATTGTTATCATGGTGATCTACGCCACATTATACTATAAACATGGTAATATATGAAAGTTGTCTTCAATGACATGAAAACAATGGATCCTTCCGCGTCTTTACTCGGTTACAAAGCATAACCCATTTTCTTTACTGTAAGAAAAATAATGGTATGATCGCCTGGGATTCCTATTTTGGAACTCGATTGAAATATTGTGGAATCTACAAGCTCGTGCAATTCATATCCTGTAAATAATGGCGACGGATATGAGTATATTAATCATTGCGCTCATTACAGTAGCAATTATATGCGCATATTTATGGCGCTGTGCTGAGGAGCAGCAGGATCAAACTTCCATTCCAATACAGCCTCAAACTAGAGCCTCAAGCAATCAAGGTATGCATAGAATTAGAAGAGCAATGGCAATCAGTATCTGTGTATTTTGGGAAAGGAAGTATACTAGATTGTCCGATTTCATTTCATTTCTCTGCAAATTTTAGAAGAATCAATATTATAAATATGAAACCCTCTTTTGAAACCCTCATTTTGAAACCCTAATAATCAGAGAAATCTTAGATTTATGATTCCTCACCAAATTTCATGTGGCCTAAGATCAGCGAAGCAATTCATTAGAGACATTGGAACAAAAAATTCAATAGCTTTTACAACAATTTATTATGGATGTCTTTGATCTGGCCAAAGATTAATAACTACCTTTCAATAAATGCTGGGTTGATCTATTTATTCCATTCCTTTGGCAGGAGAAGCTTGTGAAAATGTTGAGTGTTCAGATGAGTTATCTCCCCTTTTAACATTGAAGCAGATTATAGAAATTACTGAAAATTTCATGGTGAAATTTGGGGAAGGCACTTTGGGAACTTCCTACTATGGAAAGTTAAAATCGGGAAAGGAAGTTGCAGTTAAGAAGGTGCCAATTGGTCTTGATCATGATTTGAAAGCTCTGCTCAATAAGGTCAGATCATTTCCCCCCTGTTACAGTTATCTTTAATTGAAGTGTATAATCAGCATGTCTAATGCCAAAACATTATTGATTTCACTTGTAAATTTTGACAATAAATATTAAGTTAGAGGCAAATTTCTAAATCTATATAAAACCATACTCACGTATCAATCAGATGAACTAACAACTTTTTGAACAAGAAAAAATAATGCAGACCACTTTAACAGAAAAGAAGAAAGGTAATATACCCAACCAAAAATCTTCTCATTTTATGTGAATAATAATTGTATTATGAAAATATTATAAATTAACACTACACCAAAGGATTTGAAAATAGCATTGTAATTCATAAGATTAGTTACACATTTTTTAATAATGGTAGCTTCCTCTTTCCTTGTCCTGTCAAGTCTACTATTGTCTATCCAGCTCCGAGAATGCACATTTTTTTAAAGTCTTCACATCTATCCAATCACACACCTCCCATTAGGGGTCATTAATTTGCATGATCTCAATTTTTTATATTCGAGAAAATCTCAATATAACAACATTTAACTCCAATTTCATATAGTCTTACCTCAACATGGAAAATTGAGAAATTGGTTGGATAATTGTACAAACATAAACTAGACATTGAATATTACTAGTAATATTTTGAATATGAGATTGAGGTAAGGAAGTTGGATTTATCTAAATTAACCTCTTACCAATTCAAAGTGTTTGAGATAATAAACTTTCTAAGGAAGTCTATAGTGACATGGAAAAGTATTGGACCCTACATACACCTTACAAAAAATATATGCTCGGTCTATCCAAAAGATGAATTAGTCCATTGTCCAGGATATCTCAATTAAGAAAAATACTAAATAAGTAATAGAAAGGAGTTTGAGGTGGTTGGAGAAAGCTTCTAAATAAACTAAAAATTATAAGTGGGAAACATAAAAAATAAATAAATAAATTCTCAATTCTCCTACAGAGATAAAAATGTTTCTCTTCATGAAGTTGAACAAGGACAAGGGCCAATATTTGAGAGGAAGAAAAATAGCTCATTGATAATTATATACTATTAATAAAAAAATTTAAAAATTACAAATTCAAATTTAAGGGTGTAGATAGCTAAGGAGATGATTCTATAGTGTAGGAGTTGAGATATAGCTCTTAGAACATGTTAGAGTCACTCAAGGACTCAATTCTCCAAGATCATCTTCAAAAACCAACAACAACCTTCCACAAGAGGGAAAAGCAAGAACATGAAATTGCAACAATGGATGCAAGATGTGGCCAATATGCAATACTCAAGATTGCAATGATGTATTGGACTTACACAACTGAAATTGAGATCGAGATATCAAATATATATATGAAGCCTTGCTTATATAGGCAAGGTGAAGAATAGGATTAGACAAGATCGTGACAAGTGTCTTAATCCTATCACATGAGACAACTAAGTCATAACAACCTAGGACATAAACATTAAATAAATGCCAACTAGATAAGATAAGTGACAACTAATGCTTCTAGAAAGATTCCCCCCTAATTAATGCTAACTAGAAAGATACCCTCCTATGACCTAAATGGACTTAACAATGTAAATAGGACCTAGCTAAGACTAGATAGGAAAATTACCTATTTACACCAACACCCCCCTTAAGTACAACTTAGGGAGTCGAGTATTATGCAAATGACACAAAGATGGGTCCCGACTAGGAGGCCATGTTAAGTACCCATGTACAAATACAAATACAATCTCTCACAAATGGAGAAAACCGAGTGGGACAAAACTCCTCCCCAAAAGAGACATAAATACAATAATGATATCCATAAAAAATCCAATCAATCTCCATCTACACAAAGGATGAAAAGAGAGATCATACAACCCCCCCATAATGAGATAACCTGCTACAAAGAAGCACTAGAAGCACACTTGTGGAGTAACACTAGAATCCTCAATCTAGCAAGCAAGCAAGGATAATTTTGTTTGCTAGAAACCATATTAGAGTCATTGAATGACTCGAGTCAGAATCATGATAAGCAACAATAAACTCGATGCTAAGGAACATTGAAAAACTTGCAAACTGGCACAACCTTGGAATATATGAAACAACAATTGATTGAGAAATGATTTGGAACTGAAATGAGGTGCAAAGAAAATGCAAACCTAATGCATGCAAAAAAGGAAATAGTGCATGTACTGATGAATGTTCACATTTTCCTCCATGAGTAAAAATGGCCTTAGATCTGTGTAGAGGACAAAATCAGATTTCTAATGCCACTTGAATCACGAAAATCTGATTACCAAGGAAAAAGTTGTGATTTTTTTTTTAAATGGTAAATTTTGCTAGCCGACAATGCAAACACGACCCTTCTGATTTGATTTCTGAAAAACTTATCCAATGCATGCAAAAACTAATGGATCCAAATAATACTTTGATGGTGCCAACAAAACCCAGAAAGTGTTTTTGAATCCAAAAAATAGAACATGCGATTTGGTTAAAAAAAGAAACTTCACTTGTAAGGAAAATAGCTACACTAGGCTATGTTGACAGTTGTTTCTATAGGATCTACTCCCTATCTACAAAATCTAAGAGAAACCCAGATGGTATTTTTTAGTTTTGAACAAAACCCATAAATCATTTTTCTCGAAAATACACGAGGAAAAATATATGTCATTTTTGATCCAAGATTCATCTTGCAAAAGCTCAAGCTCAAATCACCCTCAGATTTGAGAAGGGGTTTTGCAACTCTGAAGCTCTGATACCATGTAGGAGCTGGGATATAGCTCTTAGAACATGTTAGAGTCACTCAAGGATTCAAGCCTCCAAGATCATTTGCAAAAACCAACAACCTTCTACAAGAGGGAAAAGCAAGAACATGAAATTGCAACAATGGATGGAAGATGTGACCAATATGCAATACTCAAGATTGCAATGATGTATTGGACTTACACAACTAAAATTGAGATTGAGATAATCAAATGTACATATGAAGCCTTGCTTATATAGGCAAGGTGAAGAATAGATTAAACAAGATCATGACAAGTGTCTTAATCCTATCACATGAGACAACTAAGTCATAACAACCTACGACACAAGCATCAAATAAATACCAACTAGATAAGATAAGTGACAACTAATTCTTTTAGAAAGATTCTCTCCTAATTAATGTTAACTAGAAAGATACCCTCCTAAGACCTAAGTGGAATTAACAATGTAAATAGGACCTAGATAAGAATAGATAGGAAAAATACCTATTTACACCAACATATAGAAGCTACCAAAACCACTACTACTATTGAAACATTCCTTCCTCATCATTATTTTCTATCAAATTTAACTCCACTCCAACAATATACTAAAAAATGTCCATATAATCCTTCTCAATATTTAACTCATGTGGCTTCTTGAGAAGAATATACCTTAAAGGAAAATTTTATCCTTGAAGAGGAAAAACCTCTAGAAAAATCTTCTCTTCATGATGAGACTCTACTCCAAGAAGAAAACCTCAATCAGCTTGAGAAGTCTCTCAATTCAATAAAATCCTCTTTATCTAAGGAAAAATCTTATACATGAAAAGACACCCTCTCATCAAGAGTCTCCTTCTTATGCCCTTGAATCCCCACCTTCACAAAAGACACCATCTCAACATGAATCAAATTTAAAATATATTTACTAAATTTATATTTCTAAGATTTTTTAGCGAGAGATGAACACACTTTAAAACATTCAAATTCATCTCTCCATACTAATATGTAGGGTTTCATTTCAATTATAAAATAATATTTCAATTTACAAATCTAATATTCACAAAATTACTCTTAAGTTGTACATGTAAATATTATTCTTATGTAAATCTCTATTAAAATGTAAAGTCTTCATGTCTATCCAATCACACACCTCCCATTGGAGGTCATTAATTTGCATGATCTCAAATTTTTATATTGGAGAAAATCTCAATATAACAATATTTAACTCCAATTTCATATAGTCTTTAGCAACAAAGGATTATGTCTGTCAACTTGGCCATTACATATAATCTTATTTGATTATTTATGGCCAAAGATAATGTTTTTGATTAAAAAAGTAGGGAAAGGGCCATGATCCCATAAGTTTAAAACAACATATAAAAATGCATAAATAACCAGAGGGCATGTAGGCCCAAAAAAATAGCTAGAGGGCATGCAAGCCCATCATAATAGGAAAACTAAGGAAACAAACCAAGAGAGAAAAAAACACACAACACCTAGGCTGGAAGATCAAAATCCAATCTTCAAGGAGGGCATCCGAGGACACTTTCTAGTCCTCTTTATCCTTTTGCTCTTCACCATTCATATAATTCACATTTTTCTCCCCATCACCTTTAGCTCTTTAATTATTTTTTTTAGTAATTTTAGTGGCCAAAGATGGTTCCCATAAAAAAATTGTTCATAATTCTATTAGTGAGCATTATGATTTTTGAAATGGCATTTTCCAAATGAGTAATCTTGTCATTGTTGCTGCTAGAAACCCATTTTTTCTCCATCACTTCCACCTTAGCCTAGAGGTCCTTAATGTCAGCATCGTCTTTATCTTTAGTTCCCTAGGCCATGATGTACATAGGATATTTCTCCTCATTTTTAGTTGAGATATCTAGAAACCTAGGGAAGGGAGGATTCCAAAATTTAGTTTCCATCACCTCTGTAACCACAACCACATTCTTCTCATTCTCCTCATCAAGCTCTTCGTCCTTGTCTTCTCTTTCTCGTTCTTCAATTTCTTCATCATCCTTAGAATCATTCTCTGAGTTTTTTTCCTCCAAACCATCATCATTTTGAGGAATAAGCTCCTCATCAATGTTCTCTTCTTCTTTAGAATCCTCTAGAATCCTTTATCTTTAGTTTTTTAGGGTTCTTAGTACTTAGGGCTTTGGCTAGTTTGGCAGACCTTTAGCCTCCTGACGCTTTGGTTTCACATTGAGTAGTCCCCACATTATCCTTATCCACCCCCTCAACATCAAAGATGTCAATAGCCTCACTCTCAATAGGGAGGAGAATGGGGCCTTTAGTGTTTTCTTATTTTTTTCCTACTTTTCCTCATGCACACCCAAGACCACCACCTTTCTTCTCTTGGTAGGAGAAATTTCTAAAAGTTGATTCTAGGGGGCATTTTAATCTCCATAGGCACCTTACCCTTTTTTCTCAGACCCACCTTGCCCATGAAGCTAGTGTTAGGGTTATTATTAATCAAAGAAACAATAGGGGTCTTAGGGCTTTATCTACTAGGAGTTTAATTTTGATGTAGGTCTTAGCCTTGAGGTTGGTTTAGGGGGTCATGGAAAGACAATACTTATAGAGGTCCATGATAAGGCCTTGGTGCAAGGGGGTAGGAACCATCGAGAATGCAAGGGGGTAGAAAGGGAGGTTATTTTTTCCATGACGCAAATGGTTAAGAATGGGGAAATAGTAACCATGGACAACCTTGAACTAACCTTCAAGAGTAGAATACTTCATACAATGAAGACTTACCAATGCCCAAGGAGCCAAAAGTTTTTCCCTGGTGTAGTCATTTTGGAAGTGGACCATTTTCTTCTCTCCAACGAAGAAGGCAATAATACACTTTTTATATTCCCCTTTTCTCTTCTTAGCCACAATGAGGCCTTCACAAGCTAATATAGTAGCCTTAGTGATCAAATCATCAAAAACACTAAACTACACCCCATCGATAGTGACTTCGCCTTGAGACCAAGAATTCACAAATTTAGAGTTTTTATCATTGAAACCCTTCATAGCTTGAAACAAGGGGGTGAAGCCACCTCTGTCAAACAACTCCAAAAGCTCCATGTTCCATTTGAGAGCTTCAAAAGAGATAGGTTCAGTCCTAAGTTGTGGGCCTCCCATAGTAATTGTTCTGCTAAGAGGCACAAAATCCCACCCAAGCCATGAGAAATCCAAGACAACCAAAACATAAAGTAGAGAAATGATAATAGAGGAGCTTCTCACAATATTTTTGGAAATGCATACAATTATTTTAGTGTCGATATAGTATGAGAAAAACCAACTTACATTGCCCCTACTAACGGAGTCCCCAACTCTAGTGGTATTGGAGTCATCATTGTACATAGCCTCCACCATCTTTTGGATAACAATCATAATCTTACCATTAATGGTCTTATGAGGGAAAAAAATAACCCCCCAAGCGAGGAGTAAAATTCACATGAATGGGAAGGAAGTTTTCCTATCAATCATCACAATTATTTGCCAAGTGTACTAAAAATAGAATGCACCACAATCAATATCCATAGGCTTAAGATCTTCCTTGCTTCATTTACTATAAAACCAATTCCAAATTAAATTACCGTGTGATGCACAATGATGCAATCCCTAATGGGAATCATTCTAATAAAATTATTGCAATTCTTATTTATACCTAGCACATGATAATTATGAGTTAAATGCCACAACATAGCCTCCATGACAATGAATCAAGCCCTCCCCATCCCATTCAAAACATCCACCTTAACCTGACCCCTAATCATAGCAAGACTAATCATAACAAATTAGGGGTGGAACTATTAAGTTTTTCTCAGGCAAGAATATGCTGGAGGGTACTTGGGAGATTTGAATTTGAATTCCAATAATTCTATTCTTCACACTACAAACCAAAATTGTAAGCCAAATCCGTTGTGTTGTTGCCTTGTAGATATGACTAATACTAACCGGATGAAAGCTTCTGAGGTCATTTACACAATTCTCAATAAATTTTCATATCTTCCATGAGGGATCCATTCCATTCTTAAGAGGGTTAATAATGACTTGAGAGTCACCTTCAATATCCACAACAAGAAACGCTAGTCACATACATCTTTTCACCCCTCATGACATCGCCATAGCCTCAACAATATTGTTTAATTTGCATTCAATAGCTCGAGCATATCCTTCAATTAGGTTTCATTTATCATCCTTATTATACCTTTGGTTATTGCCTCACTAGGGTTTCCCTTAGAATAGTCATCAAATTTAAGCTAACCCACCCCCTTTTAGGGAGCTCCATTTGGTCTCCTTCTTGGATATGATGTTTATCCAATTGAGATTGGTTAAGCTTTGAGATATTCCCCTTTTTCTTGACTCTTAATTATGCATATGTCAACATTTTGTTGGAGGATATAAAGGTCAAAAAATTAATATTGTCCTGAATGTTGTGTTTGATGACCCGAAAGATGATATTGTTGTTTCTCCATTGGTCAAGAAAAAACCTATTATTTCTTTCTTTCTGTAGGTGCCAAGTGACGAGACAAGGAATTTGGTTTCATATTTCACAAAAGAAAGGATGCTTGTAGGGGGAACCAAAATTCCAAGAGATGGAAAAATCTCTAAGATGTTGGGGGAAACTCTAGAATATCAACAGGTAGTCCAAGACCTTCTCCCAAACCCATATGGAAAAATCATAGTGAAAGAACAAATTGTTAACCATTTCTTCCATTTTACAACATAGAATACATTTGTTAACCGAGGAGAGTCCCCTCATATTTAGGGTATCAATAGTGAGGATCTTATTGTGCATGGAAACCTACTAGAAACAACTGATTTTAGGTATCACTTTGTTGTTCCAACCATGTTCTAGTTAAACATAGAATCATTCTTATCCTCTGCATTAAGAGCATGAGTAGACTTTACAAAGAAGTATCTAGAAGGGCTAGGGGGCTAGTAACATACATCCTTCATATCAAGCCCGAAAAAGCAACAAGAACCAATAAGCTTGTACAAGCTATTCACCTTCTCTATTTAGACATGTTGTTTCCCACTTCTCAAGTTCCTTCCTCTCAGTTGACTCTCAAATTCTTTCCACAAGGTATGGGGGCCATTCAAACTGATATACCCATGTATTTTGGTACCATTTAATCTTGTAAGTGGTTCCCTAACCAAATCCAGACTCTGGCCAAATGATAAGGAGATACCTTCAATCCACTTATCATTCCAAAAGTCAATACTCTTGTTATTTCCCATGATCCAAACTAGCCCTTGCTTGAGAAAATTGATTGTTTTTACTAATTGGTCTATATAAAAGAGCCATGAGGGGAAAAAAGAGAAGAAAGGAAACAACAACGATTACTATTTTCTAAGTACTTCACATTGAGAATGTGAGCCCAATCGTTGTTTCCTTCCACCAAACTCCATCATATTTTGGAAAGAATAACTTTATTGAATCGCTTCAATATCCTTATCCCTAATCCACCTTGAATCTTAGGTTTCCAGACCTTATGTTACTTAACCAAAGATTTTTTTTTTTGTCCTCAACACCAACCCAAAGAAATTTCTTTGGATATTTTCAAAAATTTCAGCCATAGCCAAATGAATTTTGAATAGGGACAAGTAGAAGATAGGAATATTTTGGAGGGAGGTTTCCCACAATATAAATTTACATGCTTGGATCAAAAGTTGTCCTTTCCATCTGGCTAGATTTCACTCTTTCCACAATGATGTTCCATTAATTGTTAGATAGCTATTTAGTAGTCAGTGGGAGGCCAAGATAAGTGACATGTAGGCAATCCTGATGGCAGACCAAAATGTTCACAATCTTGTCTTTAAGAATGCTCTCAAAGTTAAACAAGTATAGATTTTTTTTTTGTATTTTAATATGCTTTCAAAATACTTTAGCATAAGCATCTAAGACATCCTTCCAAAGTTTTTCTTCCATAACCAAAGAGGCTCCAAACAGGATGGTGTCATCAATGAATTGTTGATGAGAGGAAGGGGCTAAAGAGGAGGAAACTCTAACCCCCAAGAGTTTATTAGAGATAATAAGTTTTTGGAAAATTCTACCTAGATATTTTATAGCGAGAATCAACAAGTAGGAGAGAGGGGGTCCTCTTATCTTAACCCATTAACCCTTGAGATATTCGTTTTGCTGCTTGACCGAGCGGTGATCGGTCAACTATCATCGGGCTCCGAAAAAACCTTCGCCAACGCTAACCATTTCATCACATTCTGGGCTGGAAATAATCCGCTATTGCCAAAATGCTGACTACCAACTCTATCGGGTCCCACATGCCATGTGTCTACCGCTCAGGAGGTTCTGGAGCAACTAGGAGGGAATCTCCTAGATTCCCATGAGCTCGCCCTGAACGAGCTTCTGAGGTTGCCACGTGTCCACTGCTCGTGCTCTCCGCTTGGCTTACGTGGAAGTCGTTGGAGCTCCTTCGAAGAATCTCTAGCGGTATCCGCTAGATTCCCTAGTGAACTCCCGAGGCGTAGAAAAGTGTCCACGACCGAACAACCCTTCACATAAAGTAGCTCGAGGCCCACCTCCTCTTCGCTGTGCTCACCTCTTTGACAAGTCGCCATGCGTCATGCACATAGGCAATTCTGCTCGACGAAAAGGTTTTTGGCTATACTTGCTTTAGAATGCCGCGGAACGCGGCCAACACCGTCGGATGAAGCCGATAGTAGCTGTTGATGCAGCACATCGGCACATTGGCGAGGCATAGCATTGCCTCCCGCCGATAAAGCCAAAGCCAACAAACATTCCGCCAACTCCACGCCCATCGGCCCATCGCTGTGACAACTCTCAGAGTTTCGCCGATCAGACAGAGTCTCCGCGACCAATGATCAAAAATGACCAAATAAGAACTCTACGGTAAAGCGATAGAGACATAAACTCATCAAGCCTTTAACAGAGGTGCAAGCCAGTAAATTAACGCACATTTTCCAACAAGATCCCACTTGACGAAGACTTACTGGCTTCCTCTAGACTTCGAGTTTATTGACGATCATAGGCCCCAAGGCCCATCGTACTTGCACACCATCTGAACTTGTCTATGCTCACTGGCTTTGTCAATGCATCAACAATGTTCTTCAGTGTATCCACCTTCTCTAAAGAAACCTTTCCATCCTCCACCATATCTCTCATGAAGTGATACTGCACATCGATATGTTTCGTCCTGGCATGGAAAGTTGGATTTTTCACCAAACAAATGGCACTCTGACTGTCACAGAAAATAGTAATCTTCCTTGCATCAAAATCAATATTAGAATACAAACGACTTAGCCAAACAACTTCTTTGCAGGCATGAATTGCTGCCATGTATTTTGCTTCCATAGTGGACAAAGCGACTACAACCCATTGCTTGCTCATCCAACTAATTGCACCATCATTTAACATGAAAGTATATCCACTGGTGGATCTTCTATTGTCAATGTCCCCTGCCCAATCAGAGTCCACATATCCATGAATGGTGAGAGTTTTCTGTGATGCAACCAAGTTTCCATGGTAACACAGAGCATATTTTGAGGTACCTCTCAGATATCTAAACACTCTCTTTACAACATCCCAATGCGTCCTTCCTGGATTTGCCATAAATCGACTGAGTACTCCCACTGCTTGGGCAATGTCTGGCCTTGTACAAATCATCACATACATTAAACTACCGATAACACTTGCATAAGGCACCCTGGTCATGTCCTCCATCCCAGTAGCAGATTTTGGACAATCTTCAACAAATAGCTTCGTTCCCTGCATTACTGGAACAACTAGCTTCTTGCAATCACTCATATCAAATCTCTCCAGAACAGTATTGATGTACTTACTCTACCTGACCCAACGCTTTATTCCCTTTCTGTCCTTGGTTATCTCCATCCCTAGAATATACCTTGCTGCACCCAGATCTTTCATTTTGAACTTTGCAGCTAACTAAGACTTAAGATCATAAATCATAGACTTACTATTTCCTATGAACAACATATCATCCACATACAGGGTAATAATAAGCACATGATCATTTGCAGATTTATAATACACACAATGATCATATTTTGATCTCACAAATTCCATGGACAACACAAAGGTGTCAAACTTTTGGTACCACATTTTAGGTGACTGCTTCAAACCATACAAAGATTTCTTCAACTTGCATACTAGATTTTCTTTACCTTTTTTAGTGAAGTGCTCAGGTTGGGACATGTAAATTTCTTCTTCCAACTGTCCATGGAGAAACATTGTTTTCACATCCATCTGTTCGATCTCTAAGTCATACGCGGCTGCAAGTGACAACAAAAATCTGATAGATGTCAGCTTAGCTACATGGGAAAAAATTTCTCCATAATCAATTCCTTCTACCTGGGAATACCTCTTTGCAACCAACCTTGCTTTATACTTCTCAACATTGCCCTCAAGACCAGTCTTCTTCTTAAATACCCATTTACAACCAACAATCTTTTTTCCTTCAGGCAAAGGTAGCAAATCCCACGTTTCATTCTTTTCCAATGATTCCATTTCTTCATTCATGGCTTCCAACCGGGAATTTGCATTGGGCATTTTAATTGCCTCTTTAACAGTCCTAGGCTCCTTAGTGCTAGTAATTAAAGCATAGGCATAGGTCGAATCCAAAATGGAGAAACCATACCTATTAGGTTGTTGTTTTTGGCGTGTAGACCTTCTCACTGGCTGAGGCTGTGGTTCTTCATTTTCGGAACTCTTAGAGCTGCTAGAGCTCTCCTCAGTTTTAGGTACACCATGCAGTTCTCCCTTTTCTGGAGTTTGGGGAATCTCAACTGCATCATTATTCTTTTCTCTTTGATCTGTCTCTAACTGTGGTTCAACTGTAGAAGGTTTCAGCTCACAAAATATTACACTTATGCTATACAAAACCTTCTCAGTATCAGGATTCCAAAGCTTGTATCCCTTCATACCAACACCATAGCCGATGAAGATACATTTAACAACTTTGTTTTCCAACTTAGATATTTTCTCATTTGGCACATATGCATATGCCTCACAGCCAAAGACACGAACATGTCTCAGAGAGGGCTTCTTTCCAGACCACACTTCCAAAGGTGTCTTGTCAACAAGAGCAGAGCAAGGAGAACGATTTACCAGATAACATGTTGTAGCCACGACCTCAACCCATAAATTCTGCTCTAGACCAACACTGCTCAACATACTCCTTGCCTTTTCCATCAGCGTCTTGTTCAAACTTTCAACAACTCCATTCTGTTGTGGAGTATAAGGTGTAGTTTTATGCCTTTTAATCCCATGGTCTTTATAGTATCTATCAAATCTGCAGAACAAAACTCACTGCCATTATCTGTCCTCAAATATTTTATTTTCCTTCTAGTCTGATTCTCTACCAAGTTTTTAATCTCTTTAAAATGACTGAACACTTATGATTAACTTTTAAGAAAGTATATAAATGCCCTCCTCGAGTAGTCATCAATAAAAGAAACATAATATCTAGACTTCGATAACGAAGAAAAATTCATTTGACCAAACACATCAGAATGAACATAGTCGAGTACACCAGAAGATTTATGAGAACTCGAGGAAAAATAAACACGTCGTTGCTTTCCATAAATGCAATGTTCATAGAAATCGAACTCAAGATTGCAATCTACAAGCCCTTCAACAAGATTTTTTATTTTCAAGGTTTTTAAACCTTTCTCACCTATGTGACCGAGTCTATGATGCCACAACATGGTATTCTCTTCTAGGAGTTTCACCTCCATCGCATTTGCAGCTAGAGAAGCATCTTCATCCTTCTCTACAGGAGAAACTTTGCTTGACTTTACAGACACTATTTCTTTGAATAGGACGTGCATCTAGCTTATACAGAGTGCCAATACACACACCCTTAGCCAACACCATTGCACCTCTAGCCATCTTACATCCTTTACTCGAGAAAGAAACTTCTACACCAACAACATTCAACTTACTAACATAAAGTAAGTTACGAGCTAGACCTAGTATGTGCAGTACACCACCAATCCCTTTGATTCTACTGTCAGGGAACTATATCTTGACTCTACCTCGACCAACAATCTCCAATGTTGAATCACTTGCCAGGTACACCTTTCCACCATCATACTTCTCGTACTTAGTGAACCATTCTCTATGAGACGTCATGTGAAAGGATGCACCCGAGTCAACCAACCAGACATCATCTGATACCTGAGTTGCCAAGGCTGCAATGAAGGCATCTACACCACTCTGAGAAGAGTCATAGTCTGAAGAGTTACTCTTCTTCTTCTTCTTCTCCTTACAATCCTTTCGGATATGACCAGACTGCCCATAATTCCAACATTTCACCTTGGACTTTTTACCAGGAGACTTTGATCTCCCTACAGATTTAGATTTGGACTTCTTGTCCTTCTTGTTGCATTTCTCCTTCGATCTACCTCGAACAACAAGGGCCTCTTTGGCCATCTCAGAAGACTTCCTCCGCATCTCTTCATATAACAACGAAGCAACCACGTCCTCCATCTTGAAATTAGCAGTCGTACTTCCAATAGCCATCACCAGATGATCCCAAGTGTCAGGTAACAAACATAACAGGAGCATGCAATGATCCTCCTCCTCAATCTTTACACCCACAGACGCCAACTGAGCAACACTCATATTAAACGAGTTCAGATGGTTTGCAACAGATGCACCTTCTTCCATCTTCAAAGAGTACAACTTCTTCCTCAAGAATAACTTATTTACCATAGACTTTCCCTGATAAATATTACCAAGCTTCTTCCATAACAAAGCTGCAGACTTCTCCTCATGGACGTTCAGGAGTACAAAATCGGCCAGACAAAGTCTTATCAGACCTCTTGCTTTTCTATTTGCGAGGTCCCATTCTTCTTGCTTCATACCTTGTGGCATAGTTCCAAACACTACTACCTAAAGGTCTCTATCTACTAACAGGTCTTCCACTTTGAGTTTCCACAACTCAAAGTTGCCACCATTGAATTTCTCAATATCAACTCTTCCTGATGTACTCACCATCTCAAACAGAACTAGGTTCTAACTTTGCAAGACTCCCACTGGAACATTATTAGCACAAAAAACCAGCTCTACTAACAAGGATAACACAACTGGTCAGGCTCTGATACCACTTGAAAGGAAAAGCAACAATGTGAAAACACTTTCGAAACGCTAAAACCACAGAGGAGAAGTGCAAAGACCAGTTTTAAAACATTAAAACACTTAAGATGAACACATATAGGGTAATTAGAGTAACAAAAATAAAACAATTACAAAGATAACACCAAATTTATGTGGGAAAACCCTTTCGGGAAAAAACCCACCACACCAAGAGAAAGACACTTTGTATTACAATAAGCAAAAGATTACATACAAAGTTACAGTCCTCACTCTCTGATAGTTAGCTCACAACAACACTTGAGTTTTTCATGCACTCACTGTTGCAATGCTATTTCGGCATTCAGTGAATACAAACTCATCAACCCTTTCTCCGTATTCTACTTTTCAGATTTTTTGACTTCTAGTCTAGATCGACTATTACAAGTCTCTATCCAACCACCAATTGGGGTGCATTAATTTCCATTTGTCACCGACATGCCAAAACGATCTCAGATCGGATCCACCTGCAATCCTGCATCGAGCCACCCCCGCAATTAATTCATTGCAGAGAAATTACTAAATTCGGGCTCTATCAACTGCCAAAAAACCGATCTCATATGATTGCATAATAAATCACTTTTCACCAATCCAACTTCTGACAATAAATGTTGTTTTGCTACAACGGTGCAAAAACAACCAATGAAAAATCACCACGTGTCGCACTGCTATTCGTTTTGCCGCTTGATTGAGCAGTGATCGGTCAACTATCATCGGGCTTCGAAAAAACCTTCGCCAACGCTAACCATTTCATCACATTCTGGGCCAACAATGATCCGCTATCGCCAAAACACCGACCACCAACTCTATTGGGTCCCACATGCCATGTGTCTACTGCTCAGGAGGTTCCAGAGCAACTAGGAGGGAATCTCCTAAATTCCCATGAGCCCGCTCGGAACGAGCTTCTGAGGATGCCACATGTCCACCGCTCATGCTCTCCACTTGGCTTACGTGGAAGCCACTAGAGCTCCTTCGGTGAATCTCTAGCGGCATCTGCTAGATTCCCCAGGGAACTCCCAAGGCGTAGACAAGTGTACACGACTGGACAACCCTTCGCATAAAGCAACTCGGGGCCCACCTTCTCTTCACTGCGCTCACCTCTTTGACAAGCCGCCACACATCATGCGCACATGCAATTCCGCTCGACGAAAAGGTTTTCGGCTTTAGTTGCTTTAGGATGCTGCGGAACGCGACTAGCACCGTCGGATGAAGCCGATAGCAGTCATTGATGCAAAGCATCGAAACATCAGCGAGGCATAGCATTGCCTCCTGCCGATGGGCGGACCGATCCGTCGATAAAGCCAAAGCCAACAAACATTCCGCCAACTCCACACCCATTGGCCCATCGCTGTGACAACCCTCGACGTTTCGCCGATCAGATAGAGTCTCTGCGACCAATGATAAAAAAATGACCAAATAAGAAATCCGCTGTAAAGCGATAGAGACATAAAGTCGTCAAGCCTTTAACAGAGGTCCAAGCTAGTAAATTGAGGCACATTTTCCAACAGTAAGCACGACATCAAGAATCTGCCTAGTAGGGACAATATATTTTTGGCGAGAGATAAGTATGTGAAGTAAAGGTTCTTTTGACCAAAAAAATTAAAGATGGTCTTATAAGTTAGACATAGTAGTAGCCTATGCCACTTTGGGAACAAACACAATGAAGGTTTGATTCAATTGCTTAAGGAGCTTGTTAGATCTAAAAAAGTATTTGGTGGTAATAAGCAGATCCTGCGAGATAATTTTCCAAAAAAACCTGGAAGAAAGGAGGAAACCCATCAAAACTAGGGGATTTAAAAGCACCAAAGGATAAAACGACAAATTAGACATCCTCAAGAGAGACATCCTTGCACATTTCCGCATTATCGTCTTCATTCAACACCTTAGGAATAACTTCATAGAACCATGTAGGTCATTTGTCTCTTGGTCTCCATCTTTGAAAATTTATGTGAAGAAGGAAACAACAACATTGGCTATGTCCCCCTCCTTAGAAACCATAGTGTGAGGTCATTAAGGACGAGCTTACTAATTCTATTTATTCTTTTATATTTCAAAGAAGACTAGTGAAGGGTGGGGGCCCTAGCTCGGCTGGCTAAATCTTTCATGTTGCAGGAGGTTGGTCATGAGGTCTAGTCTCCCCCACTCCCATGGTACCAGAGGGCGTGTCACGCCAAAGCCGCCGATCACGTTAAAAAGTTTACCAGGCGCACTATAGTTTATAGGGGGTCTTGCTACCCGATTCCTGTAGTAAAAAATTAAAAAAAAAGACCAGTGAAAAAATCTAGTGTTCTTATCACGCTCCTTGAGCTATTGTATTTTGGATTTTTGCTTCGAAAATAATTCCCACTTCTTCATGAGGTCATGCCATTCCATTATGAGGGAAAGTTTTTTGGAACATGTGTCAACATCGATAACCTTTTTCTCCATAGAGTCTTGGATGGATTTATATCATTTAATAACCTTTCTTTCTTATGAAAAATATTACCAAAGGATATCCTATTCTAGTTTTTCACTTTATTTTTTATTAAAACTTTTGGGCTAGAGTGAACATAGGAGTACCCTGTAAAGGGATTTTCCACCATATCTCAATAAAACCTCTAAAATATAGATGATATTCCCACATGATATCATACTTGAAAGGATAGGGGCCCAATTTGGAAGCCTCATCCTAGAGTAAAAGGAGAGCACAATGGTTCAAACATGTCCAAGGGAGAGCCCAAAGGGAAAGCCTAGGTAGAATGTTCCAATTATGATAGATTAAGAACCTATCAAGATTCACTTATATAATATTGTTACCAGACCTTCTATTAGACTAGGTAAAAGAAGAGCCCCGAATCTCAATATCCTTAAGAGTCGTACTAGCCAAGAAGTGAGCTAAGTCACCCATGCTATTAGAATAATCTTGAAGATCCTCCATTTTATCAAAAGGGAACAAAAAAGAGTTGAAATCCCCCCTGACATCCACAAAGCTTCTGGGGAGTTATTTAAAATTGCAGATAGAGAACCCCACAACTGTTTTCTGGCTAGTTTAGAGTTAGGTGCATAAATATTAGTAAGAATCTAATGAAAATATTTAGAAAGGTCAAAGAAAGAGACAACAGGTTGTTTTTATTTTTCTCTAACATCATACCCTTCAAATTTAGGGGATTCCAAAGAGTGGAAATTCCCCTTGAGGCAACATCAACAAAGCTAACACAATATTAATCAAAATGCCAGATATTTGAAGTAATTTGAGAGAGAAAGTTTAGACATTTTAACTTTTTGGATTAGCATAATATCAATTTTATGTTCCGTAATATAGCTTTTTATCATATGTTGTTTGTGTGGGTTATTCAACCCCGTGATGTTCCAAGAGACAAACATCTGTGTTTTTTGTGAAGGGGCTCAAATTTAGAGTGGATTTTAAAACTCATTTTCTCAGGGTTTTGGATCTTGAAAGCTCCAAGGTCCTTTGTTTCCCCAAAACTATATCTCTTGATGCTTCTCTTGATCTTGTTTCTCTTTGTGAAGGTCTACCTTGTTTGAGATCTCCTCCCACATCTGGTTTTTCCTTTCTCTTTTATTTTCCATGAATATGAGTCCAATCCTCATCTTGGGATGATGAAGGTTGAATAAAAGGTTAAAGGGGTAGTTCCAAGGCAAATAATCCACTAACCTGCTACAAGTAGCCTTTTCCTCGAACAACAAAGGAGACATACACCCCATCTTACCCTACAATTGGTTTTCCTCTATTTTTTCTTCTAGGAGAGGACATCTCAAAGAGAGTGCCTTGAAATTCCCCTTCATAGGGTCCATTGACATTTATCCTTCCTTTGTTTCTAATTCATCCAATGTGGATCTACCATTTTCACTATTGGGCTCCCCAGTAGGGGGCATTGGTCAAATAACTTCTAAAGCTTTTAGATTCGACGTACGTTGATTGACACCCCAAGAGGGAGGAGGCAGTTGGATCAACCAAACATTTAGTCGGTAGGCCCTTAGTAGGAAGGGAGGGAGGGAACACCCGGAACTCCATAGTGCCTATTGTGCATGTATGAATCAAAGGGGCAACCACCACACCTAAAGGGTCCATGATATTGGTAGTCTCATTCAAAGCCACGAGTCATGACAAGGTGGCTTGATTTTTTTCAGACATATTTTTTGTTGTTATTACTTATGTGACCAAACTTGTTGTGTATTTGATAGAAAATAAAAACACTTGTACACAATAGGTTGCATCCAACTCCCAAGCCTTGAATTTAAAGTGATCTTAGATGGTAGAATAGTGTTAGTAGCTACATTAACACACATTCTCGCAAAAAACAAGTCCAGATTTTTGGAGGGTAACTTTGTCAACCATTAGCAACTTGCCAAAGGAAGTTGGAAATGCTTTGGAACATATTATAGCTTCAAAACTCTAGGGGAAAACCAGGTAGGAGAAACAACTCCTAGATCCTTAGTAGAGTTGAATCCTAGTTTCCATTTACATAAGGAAAGGAGGTTCTTGAAAAAAATTCTAAGAGACCAAGGCCCCCCTATAAGAATCTTTACCAAATCTTTCTTAATGAAAAATTTGAACAAAAATAGGTTGTCAACCATAACACTTATGGTGACATTGCCCTTGAGTTTTCAATTTGACGAAGCCCACTTGCTAACTTGGTCAACATTGGGGTGAAAAACAAGGAACTTACCAACCAAGTAGTTGCCCATTTTCGCCAACAACACATTGAGAAGATCACCAGGAATATCTATTGCAAGCCCATCATCCAAAACAAAGAGGTAGAGGATGGACTATGTGCAAGGTAGAGGGGTGTGTTGACTGATAACTTTTCCTACAAAAGAAATAGGGTCCTCTTCCTAAAAAAAAGAAGCAAAGACGTTTTCAACCACAACCTTGCTAGAAATAGGGGGAATAAGGGGATCCCCCTCCTAGACCCCCACTGATGGGATAATTCAGCTGGAATCCACCCCGCATTAGATCTCGAAACAACAAAACAAACCAGTCCATTTAAAATTTAAACCACACTCTCGATCACCGCCAACAATAATATTTGTAAGGTTAATGTAACTAATTTCTATGTGTGATTATACATAAATGGTATTAAAATAATATTTTCCATTACTTCTCTTTAATAATCATTAACATCGAGGCTTTGGAAATTTTTATAATTTTCTCTATTAATTTTTCTTAAAATATATATTTTTAATCTAAGGTCTTAATACATATGATAAAGAATCAATTTTGCAAACATTTTCTTCATTGTATTTATGTGTATACTCATATTCCATTATGGAAAACATCAAATGTGCCAAGAACAACATCAATTCACTAAGAGTTTGTTTAACTTTATAAATAATTATCTTTACCTTGTTTGAAATAGGAGGATGATATTTAGAAAAAGTATGGAAGGATTATTAAGAGTATAAAAACTAAAAATTAATGAGTTTGTCAAATTTTAAATATTTGTAATTATGACATCTTGGATGTCTATGTTATAAAGATGTCAAACGTTAAGAATTATTTAATCAATAATACAAATATTTATGGTTGTTTTCTTAATAAATATATTGTGTTTCTTTGACCTATTTCATGTTCATTAATTATCATATTTTTAAAATATTATTAGTACAAATAGCTATGAGTACATTAACTTCTTATTATATTATTTTTGTTTAACAAATTTACAAATAATTAAATAAGTATCAGTTATAGTTTAATATTAATATTAATTATATAAAATTAATGAACCTAATTAGAAGACTATTAATAAGATAAAATATAATAAAAAATTCTAGGAAATAGAAACACACAACATTAGATATATTTTGGAAAAACTCTAAAAAAATTAACATCCAAAGTACATTCAATAACAAATCTAGTTACTATACAATATTAGAGTATCAATTCTTAATCAAGAGCAAGAAAAGATCATTTTTTTTCCTCCAACACATGTTCATTAACCTATAAACAATCTAGTAGCATCACAACCATACATCCATAGTCATACTATAATCTCGCAATCAAGAACAACCAAAGATCAATGCTTTTCAACCATGGAGGAAGTTCAACAACATAATCCTACCTTCTAGCCACTCTCTCCAAATAGATATCACATCCCAAGAACTCTATAAATAGACAAGGATCAACAAGAAAACTAATTTTTCTAATCAATTCACCCAAGTGACATTTCCAAGGTTGAAATCTAAGTTTGACTCTAGATCCAAGAGTCATTACAACCTCCAAGGAAAAACCCACATTACCCTTAATTTAATTCTTGTGGTCAAGATTATGTGTCTTCATGTGACCTCCCACATACATTAAATACATTTTCTCAATGTTACTTATAGCAACTTCCTAGAAAAAGGTTACTCTACTCAAAGTGTGGCATCGCATTTCAAAATAAACTACAACTTTATGCAATGTGTACAAAACCTTTTCAAAAACTTTAATATTTATTTTCATATAACAACTATCTCAAAAATTATATGATTTATCCACCATAAGGTTGCAATTCAAACCTTTCTCTTTATTTTTTATATTTTGAGATGATTATCAATTCTTATAATTCTTAGATTTATGATTAATTTTTTCTTTGAATTTTTTTTATATAATATATATCCTATATCTTGAGCATAATTTTCTCATAAATATGTGTGTGTGTGTGTGTGTGTGAATTAGACACCAAATATATTATCTAAAAAATATTTTATTGTGAAGAATGAAGTGAATAAGTTTATTAATATTTTTAAGTTGACTTTTTATTATATCAAGAGATATTATACAGTAGTGGGGGAGTCTCATGTCATGACCATATACATTAAAACCTTAACATCAAAATAATTCACGTCGGGTTCACCAAAATGAACAATAGGGAAAAGTGGGAAAGGTGGATTGTCTCCCCACTTTGCCTAGTTCATTCAAATATGTCCTAAGAACCCTAATAGGATTGAATATCAACCTCTCAAGGTGAGTCAATATACTACTAGGAGGACTTAGGAGGGGGTGTTCTATCACATTAAGGGGTTCACCACCAAGCAAATTCTTGGAAACAATAATGTTTGAAAACAAGTGTGATATGTAAAACACTTAAAATGAGCAAACTGAAGCTTCTTAATACTAAAAATGAACAATTCCAAGTTAGTGTATGTGTACCTAGGAAACTTGGAGATGCCAAAAGGATTCTGGAAATGCAAATAGACTGCCAATATATATGCCTTGGAGGACTAAAACGCCTTTAATCCCGTCTTAGTCCCGCTGTTGTTTTTCGAGGCAAACACAAAATCTTCGAATAACAAAACAAAATCTCGAAAAATCATTGAAAGATTCCATATGTAGGGCTAAGATGCCTTTACTCTCGTCTTAGTCCCGATCTGAATTTATGAAAAGTTGTGAATGTGGTCCTGAGCTCCCAGATTTGCAATTGCTTCTCCTCGGATCTTAAGTTCTGAAACAACCGGATCTGACCTGTAGGTGAGTTTCCGTGAACATGACAACTTTGACAATGCAACTTTGCAACTTTGAAAACTTTGCACTTCAAGTGATCTTCAAGTCTACAACCTAGATCTGCAAACACAAATGGACAAGATGGAAAAACTTGTTGATTGTTAGTGAATGGGGGTTTGCCTTGGTCAAACCCTTTGTTGGTAATTAAAACTTGAAATGATGAAGGAAATGGTGAATGAACAACATGCAATGCTACAACTCACCAAACCCTTGCAAATGCTGCAAACTTGTGTGCAATGGTTGCAATGGACATAGATCTTGAAATGCTTGATAGATATGGACTTGAATTACTTGCTTAGATCAAAACCCTACATCACAAATGTTAGCACAACAACACACATGATGCAATAACAATATTTGACATGATGCTTGAAACTTGATGATGGCTCCAATTGCTTGATGAATTTCTCTTGAATGCACTTGATCTCATAAATTTTCCTTAAGAATGAATACTCAAGTTGCTAGGATGAAAATGAATGAATGAACCTTGTATTTATACTTGTTTATGCTTAATTTCCCGAAATCATATCACACCAAGCTAACATATGAATTCAAAGAATAAAGGAGGTTAAATCCCGCCAAGATTTGAAATTAAATCCCGAAAATGACTCAAGGAGGACTAAGATGCCCTAGGTGGCATCTTAGTCCCAAGTGATGAAACTTGGGGCACAAACACCAAAAAGGGGCCCAAAATAGATGCCTCAAAATTAGGGTCCCAGGACCTCGGGGGGACAAAGACACCCTTAGTGGCGTCTTAGTCCCGACAAAAAATCAGGGACACGACAATCAATGTCATTAGGGGATCATATATGCTTTGGAGAATGTCAAGATTAACCACAAAAATATGTCATTCATAAGGCTTGTGGACATAAAATAGGGCCAATTAAGCCATAAAGAAGGATAAATAAAGCAAGGCGGGCCCAAACAAATGTGAAAATGCAAAGGTATGCATTTTACTACAGTGCACTTCAAACTAACATATTTCAATATTTTTTATAATGAAAAAATAGTCTTCTATTTACTCGCAATCACTATTGAAAAGTGTCACTTAAATAAAACTTATTCTTTAAATATATAATTATAATGTTTTACATAAAATTATATTTTATAGTAATCTAAAATTTATGATTTAATTTAAGTAAACAATTTCAAATTGATTAAAAATTAAGATTTATATATAATATCAAATTAAAAATTAAATTTAAATGTATATATAAGATATAATCATCATTAAAGATAAAATATACAAGTTGTATTATTTAATTATATAATATATTAAAATTAAATTATAAATTATTTTAAGAACAATTTAGTTTTTTTTTTATATGTAATCTCTTGGATGAGGAATACCCACACCCAGCTACGTAGCAGCCACGATCTCCTCCACGCCACCTTACAGGTTCAAATTTATCAAAGATCTATAGCCATTTCAATCACATTTTCTTTTGGAATATATAAATCCAAAAAAACAACCACATAGCGGGAGGACACATCTGTGTTCACTCGGTACCTTTCTTCAGACACCATAAAATCTTTTCCCATAACCAATTTAATGGCTTTTAGAGCCAGAGAATCCTTTTCCCTGAACACCATTTTCAGATGGTGGTCCGTTATTCGACCTAAAAAAGCCAGCTGACTGTTGGCACTTGTGAGCCTAATGGGGGTCTCCATTCCTACACCAGATAAACAATGCCAAACACTTTGCATTGAGGGGGAGCGTAGGTTTCAATTTAATCACCCATAAAGTGTGCAAACCGTCAACGACATCATGGTCACCAATCCAACATATGCAGTTGGAATCCCATACATGCTATGAGATTGAACACCTTCGTTGGATTTCTTAATTACCCTAACATTCTAAACCACCACTTTGAATTTGATGGATTTTCTCCCATGTGCATTTCTCACGAGAGGCGAGGTACCTCCCGATCTCGACATAATTAAATGTTAGTCAAGGGGTGGTGGGAATAATATTGGTTAAAAAGGATTTAGCACCAGCTTTAGTGGTGCTAAATCCAACCAACAACCAAGAGGGTTGCTAAAATAGCATCCAAAATTAAAGGTCGAGGAGGCAGGAAATTCATCGTAGAAGATCGAGAACCCCACAAGCCAACCTGATGAGGAAAACCAACACTGCAAAAAATCCTCAGCACGCCTGTGGGGAATTTTGATGACTCCCCATTTTCCCCTTTGTTTGCCAATGCATCTGCTTCCTTATTGCATTCTCTGTAGATATGATTTATTGTATAATTGCTGAAGGATTTCAGGATCATCAAAACTTCATTAAGTGCAAATTGAAGTTTCCAATTCTGTATTTTCCCAGACCAAACAACATTCATAACCAGAGCCGAGTCACCTTCAATGGCGACCTTCTCCACTTTCAAATCCTTGCACAATTTTAGCCCAAGAATCAAAGCTTGGAATTATGTGTTGTTGTTGGTTCCAATAGGCAGTGGTGAGCAGCTACCTACTATTCTACCCCCCCCCCCCAATCTTTGATTATGCAACCATGAGGCACCAGGATTGCCCCTAGCTGTCCCATCAAAGACTAACTTCTACAAACCAAAATTTTGAGGAGACCACACTTCCTTTGTCCTCAATTCTGAAGAGGATTTAGCCCCAACCCTTGAGAAAGAATGAACTTTTAAACCAAACTAGTTCTGCCTCATTTTAGCATCCCAAACTAAGGAGCCTTGATGCTTGCCCTAAATTTCAAGCCTGTTATTAGCCACTTCCACGATCACAGCCTCCACCTTGTTTAAAAATGATTTAAATGGAATTTCTTTATCTTGGAAGAACCTTCTATTTCTTTCCTTCCAAATTTCCCAAATAAGGAGAGACATGCTTATGAACTAGAGATTTGAGAAGAGGGTTGATTTATTAATGAGTGGCCAGCCTTGGAGCAGGCTCAGAATATCCTCCCTTGCAAAGCATACCAAGCGAATGTACTAGCCTTAGGGAGGCAAAATTTTCTCCAACATAACTTGATAGGCAAGCTTGTTTGAACCTCTTCCTCCTTGACCAAAAGTTTTTACCCATCTTTGGCATTGTATTCCCTTGACCTAGAACCATTCCATACCAACTCACCCTTACCTGCCCGAATATGAACTGTCCTCTTTTCCAGAGCCTCTTCAAAGGCCTCAGCCTGCCTAGGAGGAAGACCCAAAGCCCTCACATCCTTCCAATTCCAAGATGTGACACCATTGTGGAAGATAAATTCTAGATAATCTTGAACATGAGGACCCCAACTCTACAAAGTTAACACTCGTTCCATTGCTAGTTCTTGCCTTTTGTCTAGACTCGGAAATCCACCCCAGGAGTCTTCCTAGAAAAGAGAAAAACTACCATCTTTAATGTCCCAAGTAAGGTAATATATGATTAGAGATTGGCAAATGCACATGAAATTCCAAATCCTGGAGAGGTGAGTATACTTTGAGTGTCATCATCCAAATATTTCCTTTGAAGAATCTTCACCCATTTTAGATGTTGGTTCTTGAACATCTTCCAAATCAGCTTCATCCCAAGAGCTTTTTTTTCTTCAAAAGATCTTTCAAACCCACCCCCAGCCTCCTCAAACTTGCAAATCTTGTTCCAAGCTATCAATGATTTTTTCTTTGCTCTGAATTTCCTTGCCAAAATAAACTCATTATGCTTTGATTGAATTTCTGACTATGGCCTGCTAGAAGAGAAAGATAGGATAAGAGGTAAATTGGGAGAGCAGCCACAACCACTTTCAGCATTGTTATTCTATCAGACTAGGAGAGCCATCTCCCTTTCCATGAGGTGAGCTTCTCCTCAATCTTCAACCCCAATGGATCCCACAACTTACCCAATCGTAGACCCAACACGAGGCAACCCCAAATACTTGTAGGGTAGATTCCCTTTTTGAAACTAAGAATCTACTGTTCCAACCTAGGATTTGTGAAAAATAAACACTTATTATTTCTCTTTACTTGAATCCGTGCTAATCTACCTTGCTCATGAGCCCTAGACACTAATTAGCCTAAATATTTTACCATTATGATGAAGAGAAAGGGGGAAATGGGATACCCCTGCCTAAGCCCTTGTGAGGCTTCAAGAAAGCCTTTTGGAGTGTCGTTGATGAGGACTGAATACCTTGGGTTGGCTACCCAATTGAAAAGCCAATCTAACCAATGCTTGTCAAAGCCAAACACTTCCATAACCTTGAACAAAAAACACCAATCCACTCAATCACAGTCCTTTTTGATATCCAACTTCAACAACATACTTTGCTTCCTTGTCTTTTGAATCGAGTGGATGGTCTCTTGGGCTATGATCACACCATTGAGGATTGATATTCCAGGGGCAAACCCAGTTTTCTCCTCTAAAATGATGGATGGAAGAATGGTTTTCACCCTATTGGTAATTTCTTTTGACATGATTTTGTACAAGGTGTTGCACAAAGCAATGGGGCGATACTCATCTAATGAGGCAAACTTTTCTTTCTTAGGTATCAAAGCAATGAAGGTGTTGTTGATTTCTTTTAAGACTTTTCCAGACCGCCTTGAGTCTTCAATTGCTTTAGCCATCTCACCTCCTACTATATCCCAACACTCCTAAAAGAGCCTTGTAGGGAAACCATTCAACCCTGGGGCTTTGTTTGGATGAAGTTGATCTAGGGCTGATTTAATTTCTTCTTCCAAAAAATTATTTGTTAGCAACTGATTTTGTTCATCCATCACCAATTTAGGGATGCATGAAAGAACCTACTGTTGTGCAGCAAGGGCCAAACCTTCCCTATTATTCAACAAGTTTTTGAAGAACTAACAGTTTCTTCCGCTATCTCTTCAGGCTTCTCCATGTAAGTCCCATTGTGGGACTTGATTGCAGTGATTTTGTTGATGTCTCATCTTACCTTGGTGGCATCGTGGAAATATTTTGTATTTTTATCACCCTCCTTGATCCACAATTCTCTAGATTTTTGTCTCCAATAGGTCTCTTCTTTAACCAGGATGTCTTCACAGTCGCGTAGCAGATCTTTCTCCTTCAAGTACTGCCCCTCATCCATACCATGCGCCAACACCACTTCGTTTAGGGAGTGGAGTTTGGCTTCCAGAGTGGATTTGGATGCAAAAATATTTTTGAAATTGCTCGTAGAGCTTTAACTTCATTACCACCTTGAACATCTTGGAGCCCATAGGCCTCACACTCCACCATTGCTGAACCAAATCAAGGAAGTTTGCATCTTCCAACCACATGATCTCAAACTTAAAGGGACATCTGTAAGGACTCTTCTCACCTAGGATGTCAAGGCTGATTGGAAAATGGTATGAGCCTAAGTGCGGGATAATACTCCCTTCTAAACCAAAGGGAAATTCACCTCGGTTACCTCTAAAAAGGAACTTGTCCATTTTTATGCGATGTTGCAGAACCCTAGCCTCTTATTTGACCAGGTGAACGATCCATTTGAAAGTTGAATCTCCATGAGCATGTTATTGCTCACAAAGTTTTCAAAATCATATTGTGATTGTTGCTTCCTACAGACCCCACCCCTCTTATCGCTACTTTGCAGAATGACATTGAAGTCGCCCCCCAAAATGCAAAACTCTAGAGGACTATTCCCCCATAATGATTCAATTTCCTGCCACACCCTTCTTTTCTAGATACAAGAATTTGGGCCATAAACGTTGAGAAGAGAGAAACATAAATCGGAGGAGAGGCTTTTAACCTTACAAGCCAACTAGTTCTTACCCATTACAGAGGGCTCCATATAGATTGTTCGTGGTTTCTAGAGAGTGATGAGGCCCCCTGAGGCATTGTCAGACCACACAAACTCCATACACCAAAATTTAACTTGCTTTTTGAATACTTCCACTTCTACTAGAGAGATCTTTATTACTTGAATCATTAGAATGTGTGCTAGGAATGCATCTAATAAGGGTTTAACCAGACGCTTTTTGTTAAGGGCGTTTAAGCCCCTAACATTCCATGATAGTGGTTTCATTGTTCCTTAGGAAGGGTTCCACCTTTCCCAGATCTGAGCATCATGGTAAGCTTGCCCTATCCCTCTACCTCACCATCCAAGGATCTCAACTCTTGGTTGGTATTCCTCCTCGCCTTTTTTTGATGCCACAGTCTAGGGACCACTTAGAGTAGTCTTTTGATTTTATTCCCAAGTTCTCAGGATTTGGGGTTAATTGCTCCAAAACTATGTTCTTTGTTTCCTCTGCTGGAGGTACTTCCCCTTCTTCCTAATCTTCCTCCTTCAGATCCTCTTCCACCATCCTATCTGTGGGGGTTTGGATATTAACCTCACTCATGCCTTGCTCAGGCAGATGATTATCCTCCCTTGCCTTATTTGAAAGCCCCATTAGTTCAAATCCTACCTCCGGGATTGATGCTAGTTCTTCATCCAATTGCTTGGAATCTACTGGGACTGGGGGTAGATTCAAAGCTGGGAAATTTTCATTCCTAGGTTGCTCATCATCTACCAATTCTCCATCATGCTTAGGCGAGCATTTTGATCCAGGGCCAATTTCCTGAACTTTCAAGGAGCAATTTCCCAATTCAAAAGACCTTTTGGGTGTATTAGTTTCGCCTACCCGCACTGGGTCTGCTTCTGCTTTCTGGCTTTCTTCAAGACTTTGATCCTCTTGGAATCGCTCTCTAAGGGATCTTATCCTTAATCCTTTCAGATGACTTACTATCTCCAACCTCTGTAGCCATAGCCCCTCAATCGAGATTATCTTCAGTTCCCGCCAACATGTGTGGTTGATTTGATCTCCACACAAATATGCACATAGGAGGTGACCTCATTCGGGGCATACCGTTCCTCCGCGCAGATGAATGAGACCAATTCGTCGCCAATATCTTCCAGAATCTCACTGTCCCAGTATTCCAAGGGGAGATTAGGCAGCTTGTACCAGATCTGGAGGGACTCCATTTGAAATCTGGTCATGATAAAATTAAGCTCCCACGGTTTCATGTAGAAGCCAAACCCATCCATCCTTTGGAACTCCGTCTTCAAGATCTAACACTTAACCTTTGGAGAGAAGTGGTTAATCACAAAGAAGTTGTTGGCAATGAATTTGATGCAAACTTCAGGTCCTTATTGCTCTTTCCAACAATTTGAAATCTTTTCTTTATCGTGTATAGGACCAAACCATTTAATAATGATACCACAGATTGTGAGGTCGGAGCAGAAAGGTTGAGTAAGTTTCGAAGACAATCAGATCACCTTCCTTGATTCCACCTTTTTTTGCCTGCCTCTACCAGGATTCCAAAAGGTTCTACGTCGATTAGGGATTGAGATCCTATCTCCCCCCATAGCGATCTTGCTGTGAAGGAGGGTCGGTACAGATGCACATTTTAGCCAAGGGAAATGTGTTCACGCCCATAGCGAATGAAGGAATGCGGTCCGGAGATTCATACCACTGCCAACTATTCCGACCTCTTGAAGCATCATTGCTTGCTCCACCGCCCTGGTTCCGATTCAGTGCATAGCCTGCTCCATTTGATGTCTGGCATGCGATGATCCTTTGGGTGTTGCAGGTTTCGAATGGAGGAAGATCTTCGTCTACAGTGTCTGCCCAGGTTGTCGGTCTTTCATTTTTGCTGCAACATGCCATTTCCCTGAAATGTTTCGATTTCATTTTAATTTAGTTATATTTATTTTACATCTATACTTTCAACACTATATTTTATAGTTTATATAGGTAAGTATTTATATATACACACGTCTTAAGTATTTTACTACTTTTAAAGATAATCTTTTTTAAGTGAAAAAATACATAATACAAATATTTTAGATCCATTATACACAATAATTTCATTGTAAATGTAATGAAAAATTAGAAGTTTTTTTTTTTGAAAAATAATAATTCTAGATTTATCTTGTGTAAAGTGAAACAGGTTGGTTTACTTAGCAAAACAAATCACTTGAATTTGATAAGGTTGATCAGCTTCTGTCCAGATGCAAATGTCCTATATCTTGTTTACAATTACATGCCTCAAAGATCTTTAAGTCAATATATTCATGGTAATTTTATTTTCTCTTAAATGTATCAATTATGAAATAAAAATTCAATATATAGGAGAAAAATTAATTAATAATATTTTTTATATAATATTTGTAGGTACATGTAATAAAAATTATTTGCAAGCACATTTGAAATGGCAAGAGAGGGTGAAGATTTCATTAGATGTTGCTAGAGGTAACTTGACATTTGTAAATCAAGTTTAAGAGATGTCTTGAATCTAATTCTCGAAATGACCTTTTATTCATTTTCACAAAAGAATTTAATATTTACACGTAGTATACAATACTAGGATCATTCATGGTGCTATTGATAGAAAAAATTCTATGTAAAATTCTTTGCAAATTCATTTGAAATGGCAAGAGAGTGAAGATTTCATTGTATATTGTAAGAGGTAACATAGCATCTCTAGATCAAGTTTAAGAGATTTATTGAATCTAATTCTCTCTAACTACCCTTGTTCATTTTCTACAAAGGAATTGAGTACCTACATATAGTATGCAAACCTAGCATCATTCATGGTGCTATTAATAGCAACAACATACTCTTGGATGAAAATCTTTCAGCAAATGTCTCTGAGTTTGGCATAGTAGAAATTATGTCTCACACACAAAATACGATATCTTTATCTATGGAAGGAAGCAAAGGATATGATGACCCGGAGTAAGTGTTCCTTATATAAATTTTAAAGTTATAATTACTTAATTATCATTCATGTAAATTCCATGCCTACTATAGATGAATCATATTTAATAACATCGATTTCTACAGAAGAAGGTTTGATGGAATTCCAACGTTAGAAGGTGACATGTATAGTTTTGGGGTTCTTCTTCTTGAGATGATCTCTGGAAACAAGCCTTTATTTGGAGTATCAAGGGTACCACCTTATGTCAAAAATATAAGAGATTGGGTGAGTTCATCTATTCAAATTTTATTTCTTTAAATCCTTATTATTTTAAACCATACAAATATTGATATTATTAATTTTATTTTTATTGTATTGATGTAGGCAAAGAATCATGTCCAATTTGGCGATTTAGAAGGCATAATAGACCCATCTATTAGGAATAATTGTACTAATATAATATCTATGAAAAAGTTTGTTGTTATTGCACTTATGTGTGTTCGAGAGCATAGAATTAATAGGCCTGACATCACAGAAGTTGTTTTATCTTTAGAGGAGGTTCTAAATGAAATAGAAAGAGAAGATTGTAATCTCAACTTATCAATCAAAATGTAAAAATATTAAATATACTCCGATATAAAATTAAAATACATTTACTTATATTATGGTGTTATTCCATCAATATTTTTGTAAATACGGTGTGTATACTCCATATGCAAATAATATTTAAGACATTTATTAAAAAACAACATAATTATTAAAAATAAATATAAAATCTATTTATCCATCACTTTATTTTAAAATTAATTTTTTTCTTTAAAATTTTACTAATCTATTAAGAAATAAATTTTGAAAGTTTTGAAAGAAAACTATGGAATGCTCCTTTAAACTTAAAATATGTATAAATAGTGATGATATCTAAGGTTATCCTCAAATTGAATTCTAAGTATAATTTTAGAAAGGAAAATAAGTGTATCTAATCAATTAATTTTATGCAATCAGTAGTTCATTTGATTAACTAGATCATGTGTGATAAAATCCTTTATAATTCTATTATATAATGGATCACAATAAATAAATTTATATTATGGGTAAGTGCAAAAATATGACGGACCAAAAAGTGGCCACAACCACTTTTTGGTTCATCTATGGAATAACATGAGCATGTTATAACACACTCATGTTATAATGTGTTTGTGTTATGGCTTGGTATTGATTGAGCCTAGGCTTAGTAATTACCAAATCATAACACGAGTGCACTATAACATGAGTACAATATAACACAATTGTGTTAAATGTCTGTCATAAAGAAAAAATATCTAGAGTCTCCCTCTTCTTCTCTCCTTCCTCTACCTATATCTTTATCTCCCCTCCTTTCTCCCTCCCTCCCTCTTTATCCCCTCACTCAGTTACAACCAACTCTCATGATACCCCCTCATAACAAAAGTGGGGAGGGGGAGCCCACCCACCCACACCCCTCATTAGGAACTATGATCCAAACATAGCTGAAACAAAACCTTTGAATCAAGAAGAGGGAGATGATCCATTAAAAAAACTCTCTATCTCCCCCTCTCTCTATTCCTACCTCCCTATCTCTCTATCTTTATCTCTTGCTCTACCTCACTAAATATTTGTATCTATTTCCCTCTCTCTCTCTCTCTCTCTCTCCCTCTATCTTCCTATCTTTGTCTCTATCTCTAAATACTTCTCCCTCTCTCTTTCCTCTCCCTCTTCCTAGAACCCTATATATATTTCCTCTCTATCTCTCCATATTTCTCCTAGCAAAAAAGTGGGGGGAAATCTCCCCCACACCCCCTTGTCAAGAACTATGATCCAAACACTACTAAAAAACCTTTGAATTAGGAATATGGAGGAGATCCATTACCAATAATCTCCTACTTGGAGATTGATTAGAGGGGAGAAGAGCGAGAGAGAAAGAGAGAGGTAAGGAGATAGAGATAGGGGAGAGATATAAAGATGGAGATGGAGACGAATATAGAGAGGGAGAGGGAGAGGGAGAGGGAGAGATAAATAGAGAGAGATGTGAGAGGGATAGAGGGGTGATCCCACATAAGTGTGCTAGAATTGCATTGATGAACAAAAAATGCTTGGGCACTAAAAAACATTAGGGGGTTTGCTAGAAAGGGGGGTTCTAGCGAACCCTTTTAATGGGTTTTTCTTTTTTTAATGTTATTTAGAGGGGGGTTTGCTAGAACCCCCCTTTTTTGCCCTTCTCCCCTTCCATATGCAATTTTCTGCAAAATTTTGGGTTCCTAAGTTTGGGTTGAGGATGAAAATGGAATCAACTTGACAAACCTAGTTGGAGTATTATAGTCCTCAAAATGAGCTATCCATCAAATATAATTTTAATATATTTTGGTTTTATTATGTATTTTTTTTAGTTTAATTCAATATAGGTTTTTCACTGAAAATCAAGCTCTTTGTTTTGCACATGTGAAAAAATAGTAGATTATCAAAAAAAATTCTAAAAAATATGTCCATGCTAGGTATTGATTTACTTGATCCAACCAAAAAAAAAGAATTTTCATACATACAAAAAAAGTTATGTTGTATACAGTCCGCCTACGTCTAAATTATAATTGGTTTGAATTAAAAACTTAATTAAGGAAAAAATATTCGATAAAACACTATGAAACCAAATGAACATGCTAGATATCGTAGTTACAAATCTAAATTTGAAAAAAATTGAATTTTATCATTCATAGAAAAAAGTTATGTTACATATGGTGAACATCACTCTTTAAAAATGGTGTTTACTGTTAAAAACTAGTTTTCAAAAGAGATGGAAAAAGAAATGCATTCTGATTCCAAAAAAAATAAAAAATATATATTTAGAATCTACAGACAAAATGTTACAAATCACTAATTTGCATCATCTTCAAATTCCTCATAGTTTAGTAGCTATAGGTGCCTGAAAGTGAAGATTTAGTTAAAAAAATTAGTTCAATGTCAAGTTTGGCCAAAAAGTGTAACCCACTATTGTGGGATCACCCGGAGAGAGATGGAAGAGATAAACATAGAGGGAGAGAATGCGAGATGGAGAGATAAGGAGATAGAGAAAGAGAGAAAAGTAGAGATAAAGAGATAGAGAGGGGTGAGATAGAAAGGGAAGGAGGGAGGGAGGGGAGAGATAAAGATATAAAGGTAGAGAAATGTAGATAGGTAAGTAGAGAGGGAGAGAGAAGAAGAGGAGGGAGATATGGAGAGGGAGAGAGGGGTATATATAGAGAGATAGAGAGGGATAGAGAGACAGGGAGATAAAGGTAGAGAAAGATATGGATATAAAGAGGGGAGGGGGGGGAAGGGAAGGGGGGAGACAGAACTAGAGAAAAAAACAAAGAAAAAGATAGACAGATAGACAGAAAGAGACAAAGACAAAGAGATTGAGACAAAGACTGAGATTGAGAGACAAAGAAAGAAAGGAGGTGATAAAGACAATTAATAAAGAGGGGGAGATATAGAGATATAGAAATAGGGAGGGATTATAAATATGGAGTGTGTGTTTTTGTGAGATAGATATATAAATAGACAAGTAGAAAGAGAAATAGAGAGGATAGAGGAGAATTAGATAGATATATATAAATAAATAGAGAGGGAGGGAGAGGGATGTTGTGCAATAGGGAGAGGAGAGAGGACTAGAGATATATAAAAAGGTAGTGATAGGGAGAGAAGGAGAGAGAGGGATACATAGGGGTAGAAAAAGGGAGAGATATAGAGATAAATAGAACTTGGGAAAGATAGAGAGATAAATATATAGAGAGGGAGAGGGAGAATTAGATATACAAAGAGGGAGAGATAGAAGGATAAATATGAAGAGATAGAGATAGGGGATGGAGATAGAGAGACAAATATATATAGATATAGGGGTCTAGGAAGAGAGAGGGAGAGAGAGAGGGGGGGGGACATAACTAGAGATAGATCTAGGGAGAAAGATAGAGGTAGATATGAAGATAGAGGGAGAAATAGAAAGAAATAGAGAGAGAGAGAGAGAGAGAGAGAGAGAGAGAGATAGAGGTAGAGGGAGAGAAAGATAGAGATATACAGAGATATAGGAATAAAGAGAGGGGGAGATAGAGAAATATAGAGAAAGAGGGAGAAAGAGAGATATATTAGAGGGTGAGATAGAGTGATAGAGAGATAGAGATTTAATGATAGAGAGAGGGGGAGAAAGAGAGATAGAGGTAGAGAAAAGGAGGGAGAAGGGGAGGTGAGAGAGAGAGGTAAATAGATGAGGGAGATATAGAGATAGAGGTAGATATAGAGAGATAGGGAGATAGAGGTATAGAGATGGATAAAAGAGGTAGAGAGTGAAGGAGCAAAAGGGAGATATAGATAAATGGAGAGATAGAGATATAGAGCACGATAGATGGACTGAAAAAGAGAGTAGAGAGTAGAGATATAGATAAAGAGAGAGATGGAATAATGGGGAGATAGAGATAGAGGGGGCAAGAGTGAGAGAAAGGAGGTGATAGCAAAAATTAAAAGAGATAGTTATAGATAGAGGGAGTGATATAGAGAGAGGGAGAGAGAGATATAATATTATAAAGAGAGAGATAGGGAGGGAGAAATAGGGAGTGTATTGAGAGAGAGATATGGAGATAGAGATAGATTAGGGGAGAGATATATAAATAGATAGATAAGAAGTGAGAGGGAGGGAGAGAAACAAATGGATGATAGAGAAGTAGAGAGATACAAAAAGAGGGAGAGGGAGGGATAGAAAGAGGTATATATATAACTTGGGAAAGATAGAGGGGGAGAGATAATTATATAAAGAGGGAGAGAGAGGGATATATGGAAAGGAGAGAGGAAGTGAGAAAGGGATAAATATAGATAGAAATAGGGAGAGAAAAAGAGAAGAGAGAATTGGAGAGGGAGATATAGAAAGAAAGGTAAAGATATAGACAGTAAGTGATATATAGAGAGGGAGAGAGAGGGAGAGATATAGGGGTAGAGAGCTCGATGGAGACATAAGGAGATAGAGATAAATAAAGGGAGAGATAGAAGGATAAATATGGAGGGATATATATGTGGAGAGAGATAGAGATGCAAATAGATATATAGATATAGGGTTTTAGGAAGAAGGAAAGGGAGAGGTATTTAGAAATAGAGATGAAGACATGAAGATAGACATAGAGATGAAGATATATGGTGAGAGGGAGAGGGAGATAAATAGATAAAGAGATAAAGAGATAAATATAGATAGGGAGGTAAGAATAGAGAGAGAGAGGGAGATAAAGAGAGTTGGTAATAGAGATTCTCCCTCTCTCTCTATTCTTACCTCCGTATCTCTTTATATAAAACTTGTAATGATAAAGGGACCACACTACCAATGATCCCACAATAAAAACAATCTCGTGAGGTTGATATAAAAGCTTGTCATATTCAAACCCGCACTGAAAAGAGTCCTGCAATAATAAAATCCTCACGTAATAAGATTCGTGCATAGCACAAATCCATGCATATATAAATCTATGAAGAACAAAAGGAGATCAACTGTGATGCATAACAAAAATACCTCAATAAGGACTGTGATGTGTGTAACATAAATTTTGGCACCACAAGGCAATCTAACACTTCTAGGGTTTTTCACCTAAAAGGAGAGAGGTAGGCCAAAATGCTAATGTTACATTCAATATTAGGGCTTGATGTTTGTGTGTGTGTGATTGAAATGTGATGATATAAATGCAATAAACTAGAAAGGAAATGATTTACTGAATGTAAACTAAAGAAATGCAAAGTGCTGGAAAACACAATGTTGTATGCAAACATGTACATAATGACCTAGAAATGTGAACTAAACTAAAGAGAAAGTTAGGAAACATAATGTGTGCACCTAGAGGATGAAAAGGGATGAGATGAAGGTCTGGAATTCTAACATAAATGTTGCAGAAGCTGATTGGGATACTTGTGCCAATTTGGGCGACAGTCCCGGATTTGGAAAAACTGGTTTGGGGCCCATTTTTGCCAAATGGGTGTCTGAATATGCAAAAATCACTGAAAGGCATGCCCAACGGGACTAGGTTGCCATTGTTGGTGACTTAGTCCTCTTCTAGATGTCTGGAAATTCGGAAGGGGAAACAAAAGCCCTCGGTCTACACTTTGGTTCTTCATAAGTGTCTGCTTTTGAAACTCTGATTTTTAGGCTTGAAAGTGACTTTTGGTGGATGTTTGGACTTTGCAAGCAAGTAGAGGTCTTCAACAAGTCTTCAAATCCTTAAATGATTTTCAATGTACCTAAATATGCAAACACACAAGGAAAGAAATAGAAAATGTTGATTGTTAGGGCATGGGGGTTTGCCTTATTCAAACCCATTTTAGGTAACTAAACCAAAATAGATAAATAATGTAATGAAGCATGAAACAATGGAATAATGGAGTTAGTACCTTCCCATGATGATAGATCTTGAGTTGTTGCAACAATCAGTCCTTGAATGGTTTAGAAAAGATGTCTTGTTGATTTAGAATGCTCAAACCCTAGCTTGCTTGAGAAGAGGGAGAGATGAGTGATTGAGAAGATTGAGTGAGTGAATATGATGGAAGAATTAGGGATTAGGGTGAAAAAGATGAGAAAAACCCTTATTTATACAATTTGTGCCCTAATTTCCTTGAAAATAACACCACATAGGTCGACCTTAGGGTTTAGGAGACAAAATCCTGCAAAAAATTCAAGCCACATGGGATTAGGTTGCCCAAGGTGGCGACCTAGTCTGCCTGGGCATTTTTTATTGGTTGTCAAGGATTAAAGTGTGATTATTATTGTTTGTCAGGATTGTCTTCTGAAACACACTAAAGTAAGGCATGTAAGTGCATTAAGGGGTCATTTTAGCACAAGAAAGGGTTGAATTAGTGATGACAAACCTATGAAAGTGTGAATTTTTTTTACAACACCTTACAACACTTTGGAACAAGACTTGGAAAGGGGTAAAAAAAGGTTGAAAGAGGTCCAAAATCTATAGGCAAGGGCCCAAATGAGTGAAAAGTGTGAAGGCTACACTTTTTGGCGACACATTTAGCCCCCACTTTAGTGAGAGGATGAACTTGCTTCAAACTCACACTAAAGTATCCCAATGGAGATGGTGAAGAATGAGAAAGAAGAAGGGGGTGATCAAGCCCCTAGGATTCAAGATTCTAATTCAAGTTGACATTAGCTCAAGAAGACACATTCAAGGGTGAATGATTTCTAGAAAAACGAGATGCATGATCATGCAATGACAAGAACTAGAAGGAAGGGAAGAAGGAAAGGAAAAATTTGGATCAAGCTTCGATCGTTTGTTTAGCTAGTTGTGGATCATATCTAGGTTGCTTGTCCAAAAATAATATGTGTACTCACTCTAGGGCGATGAGAATTTTGGTTTTCCACCGGGTGAGAAGGCCGAAAAGGTGAGAAACGCAAGTGGCTATGGGGAAAGTCATGTCGCTAGTTGGGCTTCCCACTTAACCATACCAAAGTTATACCTCTTGATAAATTTAATAAGGTGCCACAAAAGGAAATAATTTTTGTAAATGTAAGAATGGTGTAAGGAATGTTCAAAGGGATTTTCCTTAGCTCGTGCAAGGTCTCATCTTAAGGAACATCATGCATAATGTCTCCAAGAGAGGAAACGTGCAAATGGTCTCATCTTGTTGGTAAGAGAGGACAAGTGCAATGTCTCATCGTGGGTAACATTGTACCTAATGTTTCCAAGAGAGGGAATCACAAGAAAAAATAAATTCGCACAATGAAATATGAGTTTCAATCTATGCCCCCACTTTAAAGTGGTTGCTAACACCATTATTGTGAGTAAGTGCTTTAAAGTAGAAGAAGAGGACATGAGAGCTTGTTCAGAAACCCCTATGCCAAGTCATATGTTTCTGATAAGATACGTCATGAGAAAGGGGAGTATGTCACATGCGAGTCAACTTAAGACATGTCATCCACATCCCAAGCTTGCTCTTATATGTTCATGAAAGGTTAACAAATAGCCAAAAGGGACAACGACAGGTGACATACGAGGACAAGTCTACTGAACCCCTTGCCCCCACTTAGTGCAGGACAAGAGTGAGCCGAAAGGATTGATGAGATGTATGGTAGAGTGAAAATCATTATCAATTAGAGGAATGAGGTGCCCCCTCATAAGGAAGAACACCAAAATCTTTAAGATGTTGGATTTTACTACTCAAGGCCTTACATTCATTAGTGTAATGATTGGGAACTCGATGGAAGGCACAAAAGGAATGTTTGAGGTAACATTTCTTTCGAGTTCTGGGAGGAAGAGAGATCAAGTGATCTTGGAGGATTCTCAAAAAGATACCTTCTTGATCGAGGGTAGAAGGTAATCTTTTGGTTTGTAACAAAGATGGGTCTTGCTTAGTATAGGATGTCATACGTATGCAAGGCGCTATAGATTGTGAGATTTTTTACATTCCTTTGGAGGAGTGTGTATTATCTAAATTAGTAGTGGGTTGCGAGATGACATTGGCTTTAAGCAAAGAGTCCTTTGTTGGTTTCAGAGGATCACTTTCTAAGGTTAGGTGAGAAGGGTGATTTGGGATCGTGTTGATGTTGGATGAAGGTTTGATGGTTTCGATTAAAGGAAAATAACCAAGACCATGATGTGTTGTATGCGTGTTAAGCTCGATAGGGGTGTAGACACCTTGTTCACTAGCACCACTTCCTTGTCCACTAAAGCCAAGTTGTTTCATAAGATCATAACCTTTTCCATAAAAAAAATTTCGTTGCTTTTAGATCAGGTGATTGTTCATTGTTTGCTTCTTTGTCTAAAGTAGTTGAGGTGGATGCTTGCGAAGGATCTCTCGATTCTTGTGTTGAAAAGACTATAGTTCCCTTTTCAAAGTCTTGTTTTATGATCTTGGATTCTCCTACTAAAGGAGGTGTGAAGTCTAAGGAACCCCAATCATCGTCTAAGAGCTTCATGATTTTCTCAGGATGTTGTTCTTTATTTGTTTGTTGTGTGGGTTCCACTTGGGTGGTTGGTGTTAAGGTGTTGAAATGATTCTCTTTGGATTTCTTAATGTTTAAGAAACTGTTAGGTTCAAGTTCAACATCAAGTGTGTACACTTTGTTGTTGTAGATGTACTTCATCTTACGAATCTTACGATGAAGAGTGGAAGGCACCCCATTCATTGCATGAATCCACAGTCGGCCTAAGATAAGATTATATGAGAGTTCATGAGGCATAACATGAATTGTTCTTTCCAATGTGGTCATTCCAACTGTAAGAGGTATAGTGATCTCACACCGAATGGTTGCTTAGTGACGTTGTCAAATCCTCGAATATAGAGAGAATCATGTTTGATTGGGAAATGCCAAGCCTATCCAGAAGGCTCACACTGCACACATTAAGAGTAGATCTTGTATCTACAAGATTTCGCTTGATCCCTTTTGTGTTGTATTGATAAATTAGTATGAAAGCTTTTTTTTTTTTTGCACTTCCAAAGGAGGAAGCTCACTTTGGTGAAAAACAATATCAACATTGATTCCATGAATAATAGTTGCTATGTCATTTGGTTGCATAGTAGAAGGGATAGGAACTTGTTGTAGGGTATTCTGCATCATGTTGTGATAGTGAGGGGAGGCTTGAATAAGATCCCATAATGATATCTTAGCGGGAGTATTCCTTAGTTGTTCAGCAAGGTCATACTCCCTAAGAAGTGAATTTAATTGAGGGGCAGCAAGTAATATGGGATTAGGAAAAGGTAAGGATGTTGGGGTTGGTTGGGGTGGATTTGGATTATTTCTTGTGTAATATGTATGAGCAACGGTATTATGACTCGGTTGCTGCAACACATTAGTCTTAGGTGGGTAAAGGATTAGTTCGGGTTGGTTTGGCGTTGAAGGTGGGTAAGGGATGAGTTGAGGTTGAATAATATTAACATCCTTGAGCAAGGGAGAGGCCAAGGTTATCTCTTCATTTGCTTATAAGGATACAATATTATTATCATCATTGTTATCCTTATTGGGTATCACGATATCCTCCCTAGGAGGAAGGGTTTTAGGAGAACTACAAACCAACTACTCTAGACAATCAAAGGTTGGTGCTTCTAAAATGACTTCATCACTAAGAGGGGAATGATCAATGATTGAATTTTCTTGCGCAGTAAGAATTTCTCTAGGTGAAGGGGGACAACTAAGAGATTCATGACCTTCACTAATTGTGTTTTCTAACAACAAAGTATTTTCTTCACAACTAGGAGAAATACTAGGAGAAACACAAATGTTATTGTCATGATTAGCTAGGTTTGTGTTGTCTTAGTCATTAATGTCTTGTCCATTAAGAGAGGTAAGAGGAGAGAAACAACTAGGATTCTCATAACTTTCATTTATTGGTTCTTCTAACAAAATATCTTCTTCACCAAGATGGGAGATATTAGGAGAAGAAAAAATATGATCATTAGGAATGTCCAAGGTTGTCTCTTCTTTCACTAAAACACTTTGATAGGGAGGGTATAGAAAAGTTTTCTTAGCATGTCTAGTTATGTAAGCTATCAACATTGTTCGAATAAAAATGCAAAGTACATGCAACCATTTCATGCAATGTTTCAATAATATAAACAATGTATATGCAAAGATACAAAATATTTTTATCCAATATATGCTAAGCTTTAAGAATGTAAATGATGTACATGCAAGAATGAAAAGCACTTTTAACAAACTTAAGTAAATTTTGTTGAATATAAACATTGTATATGAAAAAGTGAAAAGTAATTTTATTAATGTGATGCAAAATTGTAGAAATGTGAACATTTTCAGATCTAAGGATGAAATGATTTTAAGAATGACCATCCTAAAATGATGATTTTGAGCTAGAAGCATAAAATCAATGTTCCTGAAACTTTCCAGACTTATAGTATATGATACTAGGAGCCCAAGAAAGCACAAAAATGAGGTTTTTGGTGCTATAACAGACTTTGAAAAATATGGAAAGGGACTAGGTCGCCTAGAATGGCGAATTAGTCCTAGTTAGGGGTTTTTTCAAAATTTCCAAAAGTATGCAACTATTTTGGATGGGTTTAATGTTGGGTGATTAGAAGAATAAAGGTAGGTGCAGATTTGGGATGATTGAAAATGATTTGAGATGCAAGAATGCAAAGTATATACACTTTCATGCATGCAAAAATGTGAAACCCTAGAATGCAACTTAAACAATGCAATGCAAACCTAGGTTGATAAAGAAGGACTCTAAATCAGAAAATAAGGGTGTAGGAATGTCGGGTTCACCAAAATCTAACATAAATTTTGACACCACAAGGCAATCTAACACTTCTAGGGTTTTTCACCTTAAAGGAGAGAGGTAGGCCAAAATGCTAATGTTACATTCAAGATTAGGGGTTGATGTGTGTGTGTGTGTGATTGAAATGTGATGATCTAAATGCAATAAACTAAAAAAGAAATGATTTATTGAATGTAAACTAAAGACATGCAAAGTGCACTGGAAAACACAATGTTTTATGCAAACATGTACAAAATGACCTAGAAATGTGAACTAAACTAAAGAGAAAGTTAGGAAATAGAATGTGTACACTTGGAGGCTGAAAAGGGATGAGATGAAGGTCTGGAATCCTGACAAAAATGTTGCAGAAGCTGACTGGGACACTTGTGCCAATTTGGGCGACTTAGTCCTAGATTTGGAAAAACTGGTTCGAAGCCTGTTTTTGCCAAATGGGTGTCTGAATATGCAAAAATCACTGAAAGGCATGTCGAGTGGGACTAGGTTGCCATTGTTGGCAACTTAGTCCTCTTCTGGATTTTTGGAAATTCGAAAGGGGAAATGGAAGCCCTCGGTTTGCACTTTGGTTCTTCACAGGTGTCCGCTTCTGAAACACTAATTTTCAGGCCTGAAAGTGACTTTTGGTGGATGTGTGGAATTTGCAAGAAAGGAAAGGTGTTCAACAAGTCTTCAAAGCCTTCAATTATCTTCAATGTACCTAAATCTGCAAACACACAAGAAAAGAAAGAGAAAATGTTGATTGTTAGGGCATGGGGGTTTGCCTTAGTTTAACCCCTTTTAGGTAGCTAAGCCAAAATAGAGAAATATTGTAATGAAGCATGAAGCAATGGAATAATGGAGTTAGTACCTTACCATGATGATAGATCTTGAGTTGTTGCAACAATTAGTCCTTGAATGCTTCAGAAAAGATGTCTTGTTGACTTAGAATGCTCAAACCCTAGCTTGCTTGAGAAGAAGGAGAGATGAGTGATTGAGAAGATTGAGTGAGTGAATAGGATGGAAGAATTGGGGATTAGGGTGAAAAATATGAGAAAAACCCTTATTTATACAAGTTGTGCCCTAATTTCCCCGAAAATAACACCACGCAGGCTGACCTTAGGATTTAGGAGGTAAAATCCTACAAGAAAATTAAGTTTATTTTGATTTTTAAGCCACATGGGACTAGGTTGCCCAAGGTGGCAACCTAGGCCACTTGAGCATTTTTTATTGGTTGTTGGGGATTAAAGTGTGATTATTATTGTTTGTCAGGATTGTCTTCTGAAACACACTAAAGTAAGGCATGTAAGTGCATTAAGGGGTCATTTTAGCATAAGAAAGGGTTGAATTAGTGATAACAAGCCTATGAAAGTGTGCAAAATGTTTTACAACACCTTACAACACTTTGGAACAAGGCTTGGAAAGGGGTAAAACGAGGTTGAAAGAGGTCCAAAATCTATAGGAAAGGGCCCAAATGAGTGAAAAGTGTCAAGGTTACACTTTTTAGTGACACAATGTGAAGCATAATGATTCCTTAAGGATTCAACTGAAAGATAAAAAACTAAGAATCACCAAAGGACGCTACACAATAAGCAATTGTAACAATTTCTCATGGTAAAATTCCTGCAATCTACACAAGCCCGCATACTACAAATGTCTGCAATAGATAAATGTCACAAAGATGTGGAAAATCTAGAAGTCATAGCCAAACACTCGAGGGATGTAAAAGCCACGCAATGATGAAATATTTGCATTAATGATAATTATTCTAAAGTTGGTGCTATTGAGGAAGCTCAAAATTTGGATAATTATTTTAGAGATCAGATGTTTGGTGCCTTAGTTTCTTATGAATTAAGAGAGTTTGGTCAAGATGCTACAAAGAAATAAATTGCCTTTAAAGTCTGCAAGGCAGAGAAGGATGATAAATCAAATCCGAATGATCTTGATGAGGTGGAAGCAAATTTTGTAAGAAGACTAAAAAAGGTCACTGACAAATATAGAGGTAAGTTAGCCTTTAAATATTTCAATTATGGAAAGATAAGTCATTATGCTTCTAAATTTCCATTCAAAGTTCTAAATGACAAACATAAGGATTATAAAGGAAAATTTTTCAAGAAGAGCTACTATGTTGAAAAAGACTATGGTCTACCTAATGATGAAGAATCATACTATCCCAATGATGATAGTGATGAATGCTTGTTCATGGCTTTAAATGTTGGAACTAATTTTGAAATATGTATGAAGGAAAGTGCTCCAATAATAGGTCACGACATTGAAGGAACTATGGTGACTACTTTTCATGCAAGAGAAGAGAGAAATTATTGGATAATTAATAGTGGATGCTCAAATCATATGACAGGTGATAAGAGTAAGTTTGTTAAACTTTATAAGTATGGTGGTGGTCTTGTTAAGTTTAGTGATGATACATCTGCTAAGATCTGTAGAAAAGCTTCAATTAGTTTTGATGGCAAGCATAAAATAGATGGTGTTCTTTATGTCAAGGGTCTCTAGCATAATATTCTTAGTGTAAGATAGATGTGTAACAAAGGATACAATTTGGTGTTTTAGGATGATGGTTGTGAAATTAGAAAAGGAAGATCCATAACTTTGGTTTTTACGAGCAGAAGGACAAAAGGTAATGTTTATCAGCTCAAAGGTAGTGGTGCTAAGTGCTTTATGTCTCAAATAAATGAAATTTGGCTATGGCATAGAAGAATGGGCCACATCAATTTTGATAGCCTAGCAAAGATTAGTTATACTGATGTTGTGAGAGATTTGCCAAAGACTAGAAAGCCTATTAATGTAATCTGCAACGGATGTTTTTTTGGAAAGCAATCAAAGAAGAGGTTCAAGACTAAAGAATATTCTATTGTAGGACCTTTGGAGTTGGTGCATACAAACTTATGTGGACCTACCAGAATAAGAATCTCTCATGGCCACAAGTATTTCATGTTATTGATTGATGATTATTCTAGAATGAATTGGGTGACATTTCTAAAAAAAATTAGAAGCTCTAGATAAGTTTAAAGCATTTAAATCTATGGTCGGGAATGAAATGGATGTAAAAATCAAGTGCTTAAGGTCTAATAGAGGTGGAGAGTTCACCTCCAATGAATTTAATAGTTTTTGTGAAGATCATGGGATTAATCTAGGCATTTGTTAGATCCTAGGAATCCTCAGAAAAATGGAGTTGTGGTGAGAAAGAATAGAGTAGTTGAAGAAGCAACAAGGACTATGATGAAGGAAGCAAATCTACCAGATGTCTATTGGAGAGAAGTTGTTCATACTACAGTCTACATTCTTAATAGAGGTCAAGCAAGAGTGAATAGTTCAAAGAATCCCTATGAGTTATGGTATGGAAAACCTCCTACTATGAACTATTTTAGAGTTTTTGGAAGCAAATACTATATCGAAAGAGATGAAGAAAACTTAGGAAAGTTTCATGCAAGATCTGATGAAGGAATCTTCCTTGGATACTCTACAAGAAGCAAAGCATACTGGTGCTATAATAAAAGGTTGAAGAAGATTGTTGAAAGTGCAAGTGTCAAAGTGGATGAAGAACCACATCAAAGTTCTGTATTGATAGAAGGATATGAATCTGATGAAGGGTGCTGCCACAATAGTGGTTTACACTTTCTGGGAGATCCTGATATTTGCTAAAATCACATATTTTTAGAAAATATAATGATTTAAGCCTTGAAAAGTTCCATTTAAAGGATTCCAATTGAAGAGGGTTTGATCAAACCACCTAAGACCAAGACCCCTTGGATATAACCCCGCTAGTTTTAAACCATACCTATAACGGAGTCTCCTTTACACCTATCAAAATGCTGATAAAAAACCACTTTTGATTTACCTTTTGGGGGATCAAATGAGTTCATTTAAAATTTATTTTTTGTAGGTATTTATTCCTTATTATAAGCTTCCAAAAAAGTATAATTTTAATTAAATTAAATTTGATTATTATATTTATTTTTAATTTCTTGTGAATGTAGGTTTTTCACCGAAAAACAAGCTCTTTGTTTTGCACATGTGGAAAAATAGTAGATTATCAAAATTAAAATTTGAAAAATATGTCTAGGCTGGAAATTCATGTCCTTGATCCATTAAAAATAATAATTGAATTTCGATACATATAGAAAAATTTATGTTGTATACAATCCCCCTATGTCTGAATTGTAATTGGTTTTACTTCAAAACTTGATTAAGGAAAAAATATTTGATATAAGACTATGAAACCAAATGAAATGGTTAGATATCGTAGTTACAAATCTAAATTCGAAAAAAATAGAATTTTATCCTTCATACAAAAAATATTATGTTGTATACGGTGAGCATCACTCCTTAAAAATGTTGTTTACTGATAAAAATTAGTTTTCGAAGGAGATGAAAAAAAAAGTGTAATTTGATTCCAAAATTTTTGAAAAAAATATATTTAGAATCTATAGACAAAACTTCACAAATCACTAGTTTGCATCATCTAAAAATTCCTCATGGTTTAGCCGCTATAGGAGCTCGAAAGTGAAGATTTAGTTAAAAAAAAATAGTTCAGTGTCCAATTTGCCCAAAAATTGTAAACAAGTATTGTGGGATCACCCTGAACCCTTTGCAGTGAAGAAGAAAAAGAAGAGAAAGAAAAAGAGATGATAGTTGAAGAGGAATAAGCTCTGGAAAAGATCCCTAAGACTCCCAAGTATGTGCAGAAGAATCATTCTGAAGATCATATCATTGGAGATAAGAGAAAAGGAGTGTTGAAAAAGAGAAAACCTACTATGACAAAGGAACAGGTGAACTTTTGTTTACTTTTAGAGGTAGAATCTAAAATAGTGACTGAGGCATGCAAAGATTAGAATTGGATCAAATCTATGAAAAAAGAATTGGAACAGATTGAGAAGAATCAAACTTGGGAACTAGTCTCAAGACCTGCAAACAAGAATGTAATAGGAACTAAGTGGGTTTTTAGGAACAAGTTGAATGAGGATTGAAAAGTTGTCAAAAATACGGCTAGACTTGTGTGTAAGGGCTACTCACAAGTGGAAGAAATAGTTTTTGAAGAGACTTTTTCTCTGGTGGTAAGGATGGGAGCCATTAGAATATTTTTGGCTTTTGCAGTGCATAAATACTTCAAAGTATATTAGATGGATGTGAAGTCAGCATTCTTAAATGGTGAGTTAGAAGAAGTGTACATTGAACAACCAGAAGGTTTTCAATTATCAGATGATACTAATATGGTCTACAAGTTGAAGAAGACATTGTATGGACTCAAACAGACTCCTAGAGCTTGGTATGTAAGCTTGGATAAGTACTTGTTGCAACAAGGATTCAGAAAAGGTACTGCAGATAGCAACCTTTACTTCAAGGTTGAGGGAGAACAAATCTTGATTGTGGTAGTGTATGTTGATGAGATAATATTTGGAGGAAATGAAGGTATGTGCAAAAGGTTTGTAGATGAGATGCAAAAAAGAGTTTGAGATGTCAATGTGTGGGGAGATGAATCTCTTCCTTGGGCTACAAATTAGTTAATAAAAAAAAAGTATTTTCATTTCACAATAAAAATATGTTAAGAAAATATTGAAGAAGTTTGGAATGGAGGATTCTAAATCGGTATGTACCTCTATGGCTACTTATTGTAAGCTAAGAAAGAATGATAAATCTCCTAAGGTAGATCAGAGCAAGTATAGATCAATGATTGGTGTCCACTGATATACCTAACTGCTACTAGACCAGATATCATGCATGCAATTTGTCTTGTGGCAAGATCATTTCAAGAAGATCCCAAAAAATCACATGTTGTAGTAGTTAAAAGGATAATTAGATACTTAAAGGGCACTCTAGAATTTGTTTTATGGTATCTTAGGGATATTGGTTTCTCCTTGAGTGCATATACACATGTAGATTGGGCAGGTTGTATAGATGAAAAAAATAGTACAAGTGGAGGTGCTTTCTTTCTTGGAATCAGGTTGGTTTCTTGGTTGAGTAAGAAGCAGGATTCAGTGTCATTATGTATTGTAGAGGAAAAATATATTGTAGCAGCATCATGTTGTACACAAGTGTTATGGATGAAATAGATATTGAAGGATATCAAAGTATTATATGATGAACCTATTTCTATCTTGTGTGCTAATAGAAGTGTTATCAATATTTCATAGAACCCAGTAATGCATTCAAGAACAAAACATATCTCTATCCGGTATCACTTTCTAAGAGGGAAGGTTGTAGAGAATGAGGTGAAGTCGGAGTACATGTCCCTACAAAGGATCAAGTTGTAGATATTTTTACAAAGGATCTTCCTAGAGATACTTTTGAGTATCTTTGGTAGAAGTTAGGGGTTACTACCCCTCCTTCTTTCAACTAGGTGCATAAGTTGGTGCATCTGTCTAGGTGAGCATTCAAGATACATTCTTTGTCCTAGATTGATATTGAAGGCTACCTCTCAGGGGAGTAGGTAGTAGTTTTTTTGTTGGTACAGTTAGGTGGAGCATATCTTATGTCCCTAAGGGGAGTATGCATAAAAGATAAAGAAATAGAGGGAGCAGTGAAGAATGAGTAGTGAAGAGTGTGCAGTAGTGAGGAGTAGTGGAAAAAGAGTGGTTGCTTGTTAGTGTATGCAAATGCCAAAGGGGGAGAGCAGAAAAGAAAAAATCTATGCAAGTGTTTTCAAAGGGAAAGATGTTTCCCTTTTACATTAATGTCAAAGGGGGGAGAGTGAAGTCTTAAAAACACAAAGAAAGAATTGATGACAAAGGAGGAGAGTATGATTTGAAAAACATAGGGGGAGAGTAGTGATTGAAGAACTCCTCAAATAGGGGGAGAGAGTTTGCAGACAAAATGGTGTTTGAAGAATAGAGGTAAAGGGAGAGAGTGAAGTCTACCCCACTAAGGGGGAGTGTTGCTTAACTTAGAGTTTTTTTGTCGTTGATGGTTTTTAGAGCTGGTGTTGCCATCAATGACAAAGAGGGAGATTGTTGCAAGTATGTTGTTGGTGTTATCATTGATGTCAATAGTTGGTCATTAATGTTAATAGTATGGAGATTGTTGGTGTTTTTTGGTGTTGTTGGTGTTGGTGCCAGTATGGATGTGTTATGGTGTTGTCATCAATTTTTTCATTGATGTATTGTATGGTTGTGATGGATAAGTGTTGCAGTTGTAATAATTAGTTCACTTGGTTTCCAAGTGCTTTTGAGAAAAATTGAATAAAAGAGTGCACATTATGACAGAGGTGTGTTTAGTGTTGTGCTCTGCATTTATTCATGGTTGAAGATTATGCTTATGCAGTTTGGATATGATGGTCAAAGGTGTTCAAAGGTTCTATATCTAGAGTTTCAGATTCTGGATCGTGCGACAATAGAAGTTGTGTTTAACAAAGTGTTTGTTTGTATAGAAGGTTGTCTAGGAGAAATGAGATTGCTTTGTATTTTCCGTAGTAAGGTTTCTTGTCTTGCGTATTTTGGAACGTGCTTATATTGTATGTATTTATCTTCCCTTGGAGTTTCTGGTGATGAGTTTCTTTGAAATTTTAGTTCTTATGTTAGAGTTCAATGGTAGTGCATCCTGATGTGCAGGATGAGAGTAATCTTTGTTTCGGGTGGTTGTGGTAGCGTTGTAGAATATTCTAATGATATTGGAATATTCTGAGATGTGTGGATGTTGTAAAGTGTTGCTTTGTGGTTTGCATGTTGGTTCCAGACTTGGAGAGGTGTGTATGTAGTCACTTGTTAGTGTTAGTGCAGGTTTGGCTGACCTGGCGTGCTAGCACTAATTACAAAGGTTGTCTGTTGATTGTGGATATGTTGTGTAGCGCGGTGATATAGATTTGGGTCCTAGTTAACCCTTGGCATGGTCTACATTCACTTCTTTCCACCACATAAGTTTTTGGTGCCGACCTATTTTGGTTTTGCATATTTGAGGTGCATATGTTTCATTAAGGCTGACCTAATTGAGATTGTTTAGGTCGTGGATGGTATAAATGTAAGATAGAGTTTGTGTTGAGGGGTGTGGAAAGTGTGAATGTGAATGTGATTAAGTGTGGTGATCTGAGTGCAAGCATAGATTCCTATGACTCTGGATGTAGTGAGTAGAAGGTGTCTACATTTTCAGTGTGAATGAAGTTGTTTGAGACAATGAGTCAAAGGTTGTGGATGGTGCAAAGTTGTAGTGGTGGATTTCCCTGTTGCTCTGAGATAGTAAATCTCTCTATAACGGTTTCTTCTATTCTTCTTTCTTCTTGGTAGTGAACCACTCGACAGTGATCCTAATTGTAATTTGGTATTGCTACTCATATATATGTGAGCTAATCCTCACTGTGGTTTTTCACTGCTTAGGGTTTTCCACGTAAATCTGGGGTTCTCTTGTGTATGGTTGTGTTCGCATTTCACATATTTACATTTTGCTAATTCTTTATGAGGGTCTAAAGTTTTATAAGGGTTTGAAAGCTAATGAAAGATTTAATATTTTAATGTACAATTGATTCGCCCCCCCTCTCAATTGTCTTGTGCATCTAGCACTTTTCAATGCAATTTTTTTATTTTGGGTAGAATTCTACGCTTACATAGTGGTGCAGTTGGTTTTTTATTTTGGTGCCTATTTTTTCTAGAAATTATAGATTCTCATAGATGTTTTTGAGTCTTTCTCATATTCAAAACTTTTGGGGCTTCATTCTTGCTCCTACTATAACATTTTTGAGTGATTTTTTTTGAAAGTGCATGATTTCTCATGTACTTTGCAGTGGTGTGATCAGATTTATCTCATCTTGTGTAAAAATATATTTTGATCTTGTGGCCAAATTTAGCAATATGTATGCACTAAGATCAAGTCCACTTTGTTTGGGGTGTCTTAATTGAGTAATTTGGGGGAGGTAACCTTGCAATGGTTGGTTGCTTTATTTTTGCTTGGTCTGTGTTCTTGCAATGGGGAAATCTCAAATTGAACTGGACTAACTCCATATAATTATGCTTAATGGAGAAAATCGATATGGAATTATCTTGTGGGGAAGGGCCTTATAGGCTATCTAAATGAAACTATTCCTCAACCTACTGATGCTAAATAATTGACAAGGTGGGATATTGATCGTGAGAAAACACTTGGATGCATATGTTCATTAGTCTCATTTGATCTACAATTTCATGTTGAATCATGCAAAACACCTAAAGAGTATTGGGAGGCTTTTGAAAAATTGTATAGTAAAACTAATAAGATTAGGGGATAACAGATTGATAATAATTTGATGAATCTTGGTCCTAAATTTTTTGTCCACATCCAAGACTACATCTCAATATCAAATTAAGAACACTTCTCAAAGATTGCAACATTGATAAACATGATTTATAATTGATTATGAACCTGGTCATGAGTATTCAATGTTTGTTTTTGAATTTCATACCCATCAACTTTCTATATGAGCATCATATGTTGATCCTAAGTTTGATGAATTTGCTAATCTATGAATCCAAGAGGAAGCAAAGTTAACTAATATGGGTCTAATCAAGTCTTCCAAGTCACAAGCATTTTTGGTTAGTGAGTCAAAGGTACCAAAAGAATCAAGGAATCTTGAAAAAAAGAAAAATAAGCCACATAAGGAATCAAAATCCTCTCCCTCAAATGGGAAATCATCTAAGGAGAGGCCTACTTGTGTATATTGCAAGAAACCAGGGCATAATGAGCATCAATGTTATTCAAAATATATTGATGAGTTGAAGCATCTTCTTAAGAAGGCTCAAATCGATTCTTCTTCATCATCAAATTTTGATAAACTCAAGGGGTATGCACTTGTTGCACTTGTAGATTCTAAGATAGAGAGGTGGTTACTCGATTCAGGAGCCTCACATCACATGGCTTCATTCGATATTATGTTCGCTTCATTTGAGTCTTGTTCATCACAACAAATCTTGATGGCTAACAACACATATGTGTGTGTTTGTGGGAAGGGATCCATTGACATGGATGATGGAGCATTCAATAATGTTCTTTGTGTGCCTTCACTGTCAACCAATATCCTTTCTATCTATCATATCACACATGGTGGAGTAGGCAAGAGTGTTGAGTTCACACCCAATTCTGTCATAATTTGGGATTTGCATAGCAAAGATATAGTTGTAATTGGGGAGGTTGATCAACAATCTCGTATCTACACCTTCTCACATTTTTCTCCTAATGATTCGATAGATGTTCACATTGAGGCATCTAGTGTGGAAACTTTTGAGGAGTTTCAGTATGGTTATTTAAATCTTGGTAGGGTGATCCCACAAAAGTGGTTTACAATTAGTTTGAGGAAGGGAAAATGCATTTTTAGAGGGAAAAACACTTTAGAGGGTTCGCTAGAATCCCCTCTTCTAGTGAACCCCCTTTAATGGGTTTTATTTTTTAATTGTATTTTAATGGGGGTTTGCTAGAACCCCCCTTTTCTACCCTTCTCCCCCTCTTCTACCAAATTTCTACAAAAAAATTTCTTTCGAAGCACAAGCTGAGGATGAAAACGGAGGAAACTTCATAGTCCCTTCTAGATGATGGTAGTCCTCGAAATGAGCTATCCATTGAATATAATTTTAATATATTTGGGTTTTATTATGTATTCTTTTTATTTAGTTTAATTAAACATATGTTTTTCACAAAAAATCAAGCTCTCTATTATGCACATGTGGAAAAATAATAGGTTATAAAAAGAAAATCTAAAAAATATCTATGCGCTAGATATTGAGTTTCAATACATACAAAAAAAGTTATGTGTTATCAAGTAAACCTATGTCTAAATTGTAACTGGTTTGACTTCAAAACTTAATTAAGAATTTTTTTTGAATAAAACACTATGAAACCAACTGCATGCACTAAATATTTTTGTTACGAATCTAAATTCGAAAAAATTAGAATTATCCTTCATAGAAAAAAAGTTGTGTTAGCAAGTACATGTCACTCTTAAAAAATGGTGTTTACTGTTAAAAACTATTTTTCGAAGGAGATCGAAAAATAAATGCAATTTGATTCCAATTTTTTTAAAAAAATATATTTAGAATTTGCAGATGAAATATCACAAATCACTAGTTTGCATCATCTTCAAATTCCTCATGGTTTAGCAACTATAGGTGCTTGAAAATGAAGATTTAGTTAAAAAAAATCAATTCAATGTCCAGTTTGACCAAAAATTGTAAACCAGTATTGTGGGATTACCCCGTATACTTTCATCTTTTGAGGATCGAGTGACGTGTTGATATTTCATCTCCTTCATGTACTATTATTCCTGATTATTCTTGTGATTCCATGGATTTGGCTCCTTGTGATTCAGTGCAGTAGGTCATTCATCATCTTCCAGAGATGGCTACTTGGGATGAGTACTTGACAGGCATTGTCGGTTTATTTTGTGAGCCCCACATTTCATATTTGGGAGACATCATTGATTGCATTCATCTTCTCTTTGATGGGGACATTTATTATTCAATTGTTGTGAGGGAACTCTTTGACCCTATTGTTCATTCTCTACATGATCATCCTTTGTAGTTTTACATGAGTGTGGATACTTTTAGCCAACATTTGGAGAAGGCTTCTTTATCTTCTGAGGAGGTATCTTTGTCTTTGGATTCTATTATACAATTGTTTCTAGGAGATTTTGGATTGTCTTCTTCAATAGTGTGGCCTAGAACACTTGTGTGGAGTGTGACACCTTTCAGTATTGACATGGAGACACTTGAGCATTCTTCAGAGACATCTCACATCATCATTCTTCTTGCGTCTTCCTTTCAGGAATGGAACGACATCCTGCATACCATCTTGGTCTTGTTTCTTCCCAAGGGGAGGAACATTGTTCGACGGTCATAGAGCATCTTCAACATTCATTGTCGGATATCTACCATCTTTGCAAGAGACTCTACATTGAGAGGGGTTGCATGGTCTCTCTTCTTCTCTCTTATGGGGGGGGACTTTTTCCTCGAATGGGGTTTTGTCCTTCTAATGCATCATTGAAAGCATTTTGTTTTCTCTCTCTTTTGGGGATGAGTTTTATCCCATTGGGTTTTCTCCTTTTTTTCCATTTGTGAGAGATTGCATTTACATATGTGCATGGGTGCCTAACATGGCCTTGTAGTTAGGACCCATCTTTTTATCATTTGCAAAAGTACTCTCTAAGTTGTACTTAAGGGGGGGTTGTTGGTGTAAATAGGTGTTTTACCTATCTAGGTCCTATTTACATTGTTAAGTCCACTTAGGTCCTAGTTCTTTTTTTAGAAGTCTTAGTTGTCTAGATAAGATCTTATCACATCTTATCTAGTTGGCTTTCATTTAATGCATGTGTCCTAGGTCATCTAGTATTGAGTCATGTCATTTAAGTATGACACAACTATTTAATGTTGGTACATCATCACCCTTGCCTATATAAGCAAGGCTTCATATATGTACATAGCAATCAATCATCAATCTATGAATGTAACAATCAAGTTTATTCTAGCAATCTTGCATCCATAGTCATAGATGAAAATTCAATTTTATATCATTTTGATATTTTTTATTGATGTAAATATAAAATTTACAAGAATGAGATGTTAATAAATGATTATAATATACTTTAATAATATGATTCTTCAGACTGGGGTTCATTGCATAGTGTGATGGTTAAGTGATGGCATTGTTGTTGTGACCACCAAGGTTCAAGTCTCTGTTGGGCTATGATATTTCTGCCATCTCTCTTGCGGAAGTTATTTTGTCCCATAGGTGATTGAGGGGTATTGAGGAGTTTTCCATAAACTCCTACATGTTGGTCCTATTATCAGCCATCAATATAGTGTGAGCTAAGTGACAAAACTTAGGGATTTACTTATACACTAGTATGACTATTGAAGATCTATATATGTCGTCTTATTTCCTTTTACTTGTCATATGGTTGACCTCTTAGGTCATCCTTCATAGACCTGTAAAACCTAAAATCCAAAGAAATAGTTCACTCTTTTCAATTGATCTCTTAACTACTATAATTTGATCATAAATCATCTCTATCTATTTAGATTAACATACATATCATAACCTAAATATTAAATATCTACTTTAAAATTGTGAATAACAATTTTAAAAACCAATAAATTTTAGGCAAATAATCAATAATTTAATAAACCCTTTAGAACCAAAAATGGGTAACTCACCCCTTCATTTTAAAATGTGCAAATACACTCATACTTGAGATCATGGAGTGCATATACCCCCCTTTACCAAATACATCCAAGTTGCTTTAAACACAGTTTATTTGGTGTATGATAGTTCATTGAAGTGGAAAAATAGTTCTCAAAGTAGTACATATTGTTAACAATCATTCGCATTAAGCAACCCCACCCATAAATTTTACTCAAGGTGCCACATGTTACCAGAATTCTAAACTCAAATACTTGCATAATCCCCAATACTCATGCATAACCAAAAACAATTGTGGGAGATCTATACTTTGGAACTATATTAACAAACTTATTTTCAGATATTCTGAAATGAATATAAATTTGTCACATCATCGATATGTGGATTTGTCTGTATATAAGCGAAGTTGCTATAACATATATGTGAACAGATTTTAGAAATTCACATTATTAAAAATTTTTTTTTTAAAGTTTTATTTCAGAATTTCTATTATTTGATATGGGAGTATGAGCTCTAAGTAGAAATTTCTTCGATTGAGAATAAAAAATTTGAAGGTAGCATCTAATTTCATGTACATAACTGCAGCTATTTTCCATAATGTCATGCCAGTGGCTTTTAATAATCGATCATTTTTGGAGAGATTTTGTTGTAGCTATCTGTCATTGTTTCTTTTTATTCTTTGTATTGTTTGTAACTTTAACAAAAGCATACTTGTCAATGTTCGCGAATGAAGAGACAGTTGCAATATTTACATTAATATTGATTATGATGTCTTACATTGTTGAAACCATCAAAATTATTTAGAACAGAATCTCAATCTCATCTCATTTAATATCAAAAACTTGATATAAACTCATTTAAAATCATTGAACTTCAAATTATATTATATAATCTATCATCACAATAATAAAAAAATATAAATATGTGTACCAATTGTAATGAATGAATTCATCAAAAGGCAAACTGAATAGACATTCTTCTATATAGATAACTTTGAAGTCAGTCCTTGACAAAATAGAATGGTCCAGCAAAAATAGAAAGGAAAATAATTGAAGCCAAATATTTGACTGCATAACCAACGGCCACCTGCTAGAGAAAACTTTGTACTGCAAACAGTTGTGGATATTGTATAATCTATGTCAATGGTCATTCAGAGTTTTGTACTACAACTCCCAAATCTGGATTGTTAAATGCTATCTCTTCAGCATGTAACAATCTTTTTATGTACATTTTTAAATTCCTGGATAACGTTTTTGCTAGCACAAAATTTGGACTTTGAGTTGATAACTATTACAAAAATTTAATTGTTTTCTTATATAATATTGAATTTCTTTTATTTCATTGTTTAAATATGTGTAAAAAGAAGTGAAAAATATATAAATATTTATTTAATATTTTTATCATAATGATTAAATTTTATAGGTCTATTACAATTTATGAGTGTACTCTTCTGCAAACAATTTTTCTCTTACAACTTTTAAGTTTATATGAAAGATCTATAAATGATCGAAATGCGACTAAATTTATTTATAGATTTATGGATGACAATCAAATTTTACTATTTAAAGTTAAGAATCTCGAAACTATTTTACAAATATTATAATTAAAGGAATTTTTATGATGAGAAATCTATAAGACTAAGCATATACCAATTGAAAATTGTCACCTTATCAAGTTATATACACATTAACTTAACTAAATATATAATCATATCATATCAAAGTTTATTGACAAAATCATTTAAACATGACAAAGTGGTGGTCACATGAATATTGAAAACCACCAGAAACCAAACCAAATTTTAATTATATAAAGAATAAAAATGAAGAAATAAATATATACCAAGCTATACACATTAACTTAACTAAATATGTAACCATATCATATCAAATTTTATTGACAAAATCATTTAAAGATGACAAAGTGGTGGTCACATGAATATTGAAAACAACCGAGACCAAACCAAATTTTTATTATATAAAGAATAAAAATGAAGAAGTATTGGATTTAAAATTTAAAGGATAAATTATACAATAATGAAAATGAGCTAAAATGCGACTCCATAATATATGACAAATAAATAATATTCAAATCAGAAATTAATATATGATTTAAATAAAGTAAGAATAACATAATATTCTGAATGACTTTAATAAAATAGATAGAAAAAAATATTAACAAGAATTGTCTCAAATTCCTTAGTTAAAAGAAAAATAATATATCGTGTGATTTTGAAACTTCAATTATCTAATGTGCATCTTTTATGGAAATTGTGGTAGAGATCCCAATCTCTTTATAATAACGTCTAACTATAGTTTTGATCAGATTGGATATATTTATGTTTTGTATATCAAGGTAAACCAAACCTAGGATAAATTATTAACTATATATTTCAAATCTTCTTTTTTATGATTTGATTTTTTTTTGGGAAAGCAATGTCAATAGATTACAAATATCATAATGATTCCATTCTTTTCAATTACGACACTACTACTCATAAATGTTCAGAGTCAATAGTTATCTTTAATATTGTAGAGATAAATTTTATTGCATAGATTATTTAGATTAATTAATTAAATATAATGAATTAAATATATATTAATTTAAGTTAATAAATTTATAAAAACTACATGTGAAAGAAATGAATATTTAATTTAAAAATTGGTGATGAAAAAATGATGTTGAAAGTGTTTTAAATTAACTCATCATTTTTACAAAATTATTTGTTTTATTATGTTAATTGTCTCAAATCTAAATATGTATATGAAACTTGTGGATTACTCTGGAACCCCACTGTTTGATTTCTATTATAACTCTGATCTAATATACAAAATTTATCCATACAACAAGATATTTTATCGTTTTTGATCTTTTTGTCATTTAAACTTGTCAAGGTAACGTTTAAGAACACTTTTGAGAAGACTACCAACTTGATATATGTTATAAGGTCAGCTCTCTTGCCTAAAAAAAATTTAAAAACTAACACAATTTCCAACTATTTTATTTACTTAAGAGTATTTTATTTTACTTTAGAATTATTTGATTTACTACATACATGAACACTTTTGTTAGGAATTATTATGTTATCTATATTATTTATAAATTTATTTTGAAGAAATCTTTTTACTTTTGTCTATGTAACTTTTGAAAAAGTCATTATTGATTATTTGGGTGATTCTTTTGTTTTATTTTTACCTTGAAAGGTGTATTTATATGTTATTTTTGAATAATTTTAATTGTGGGTATTAATATATATTTTATAATTTTGATGTCATTATATTTAAATAAATAATATTTTTTCTATTAAATAGTTTTTTTAATAGATAAGTTGCTACCAAGGGAGAAGCGCCCATTTCATTAACTTTAAGAACTAAATACATTAGTGCATACAAACATGAAAGTCATCAACCAGGGTACAATGGATTTTGATGAATAAGAAAGCATAGTCCTTCAACAACTTTGAATGCTCTTGAGATCTGCTTAAGGGATAGGACTACACTTTCTACACCTATGTAGAAGTTAAAGGTGTACATATTGCCTCTTTCTACACCTACTCAGAATAGTGTGATGGCCGACTTGACTTTCTCACTCTTATGGGTAGTGGCAATATTGAAAATACTCGCAAGAATCTCAACCTTTGGATCCATAGTGAAAGCCCCAATCATAGCTATAATGTTTAGTTGCATATGGGTTTTGATGATGTTTACAACTTGCTAGCTCCACTCTAGAGCCCAAAACACCATTACAAATCTTTTTGGAAAGGTGTTTAGCAATATGTTTTCATGAATGTGGGTGCTTGAGAACATATAGGAGTCGATGACCTTTTTAATTGCTTCCTAGCCTATGGAAGATTTTATGTTGAATAGGCAATGGAGTTTCCCCGAGTAGCCATTCTCCACACACTAGAAAGATATTCCTAGGACCTACATTTTGAAATGCCTTTTCCACTAGGTGTGGGATTTTAAATTCATGGCCTCAACCAATGGAGATTAAAGATTAATCATGAGGAGCATCAAGTGAGGGACAACACATGTAATATGAAAGTCCAACACTGCCTATCTTGAGACACCATCACATTTGAGTCAAGCCTCAAGGATGTCAATACCCTTGTTAGGTCAAGATGTCTTCCTAGTTATGGAAGCCATCATGAATATTCTCCCCATCATCTAGGTCACATGCCTTGTTGGAAATGAAGTCTACCATCCTATTACCTTCCCAATAGCAATGTGATAAATTGAAGTTCTCCAATGTGTCCAATAGCCTCTAGATTGACTCAGTGGTATTCTGTAGCTTCCAATCTAGAATATTCTTGTTCCTAATAGCATTTATACATATTTATGATTCACCTTTGATGTCCACATCTAACAATTATTTTTCTTCACAAAATTTCAGCCTGCAAGAGTGCTTTTAATTTCATCTTGTTATTAGAGTCGACTAGTAGTTTCTTTGCAATTGACCAAAGAAGATTACCAAGATCATTTCAAATTACAATTCCAGCACCAAAGATGTTGGGATTTCCTTTCACAACCCCATCAAAGTTCATCTTTAGGCAGGTGTCCTTTGGGTGGAGGGAACCACTTGACCATAGCTTGTTTGGCCTCATTTGTGGTTTTTATTTTGAAACACTATATTATTCAAAGGGATTTCTAGCACTTCATGATCTTCTCATCCCATGCAGTGAATGGTCTAGGCCCTAAAGATATTATTTTAGATTTGACTACCTCGCATATACTTACTTCTAACTTTTTCAATATCGATGTCATCAATGATTCTTTCTCATTGAAGATTCTATTGTTTCTCTCCTTCTAGATCTCTCATATCAACAATGAGGGGATTGTCGCCCAAATGCCTTCCCAAATAGATTCTCTCATTTTTGGCCAACCCACAAAAATTTGGTGGATGTCATTTTGGATATGGCTAGACCAATTAAGGCAGTTCAAAATCCTTGATGCCAACAAGCACTAGCAAAGGGACAGTTCACAAGTGGGTTATCTATAGATTCCTCACTTTCTTTACACATGACACATCTAGAGGGACCAACAATTCCCAATGTTTTAAGGAAATCAATAGTCAATGTACATTTATGAATGACATACCACCCAAATTCCCCAACCTTGGGGAGTTTCCTTTTTCTCCAACATAGCTTTGTCATCCAGTCCACAACTTGCTCCAATACCATTTGGATTTTGTAGCCCATCTTCATATAATATCATCCACTCTTCAAACCAATACAAATGACAATGCCCTCCTTTATGTTTGGCACCACACTATGCATGCCTAGTTCTTCTATTTATCTTATTTTATTATCAACTATGATACTTAGTGCTTTGAGTTTCTGAAGATTCAACAATCCCCAACCCGAATTTAGGGACTTACAAAGTCCTTAACCCACACATTTGAGATGTATGATATTTGCATTTATAAATGGTAGATCAAATAATGGTGGATGAAGATTCCATAATTCCATGTATAATTTTGCCTTAGCCCCATTGTTGATTACCCAAGAAATATGCACTGTGATGGGGAATCTACATTTTAACATGAAATTCCATACACTTGATCCATGAGGGGGATTATTTTTTGGGAATTGTTGTTGTATAGGAATGAATTTGCACCCCTAATGAAAATTCCCCTTTTACCCCTTTCCACTTTAGAAAACCAAACACAGAGGCTTAATTCCACATAAGCCCGTTGTTCCCATCACACTTGGCACCTATTTTGAGTGTCAATAGATGCATTTCTGTCGGGGATGCCTGTGTGGCACACAGACATCTGCGCGACATGCTTACGTCCCTGGAAAATTCTTGTGGCTAGAGTCTGCAGAGACGTTACACTTCCTATTGGAAGTTGAAGTGTAATGCCTCCCTTCGGCTGGTTGACCCGAATATGGCCGTTTTCTTCCATTCTTCCTTCATATTCTTCATTCATTCATTCATTTCAAAGTTTGTGGATCTTTTGGCCATCTCTTGAGCATCTCTCAACATTCTAGCATTCATCCACAAGCTTTGTAGCAACATCTCACACTCCATAGCAACAATCTATCACTCCATCATTTCGAGAGAGCAAGCGTAGGAAAAATCCATTATAGCAGAGGCTTGAGTTCCTCTCATCTTTCTCCTCCACTAGCCTTGAGCACATTGGACAGAGGTGGTAAGCTCCTCACTCATCTTCTCTATTGTTTGGTTTAGTTAGCACGTACTGTTTTGTAGTTTCTTTGGTGTACTTTGCTTGTATTTCCCTCTTTATCACATTATTTCTACAACGTTGCAAACTTGGCTATTCATGGAGGTGGAAACACCAAAATGGGGGTCTGACTAAGGCAGACCCCTAAACAGCCCCCCAACATTTCCCCTTGTTTTGTGTGTAGGTGGAGAGATCTTGGAGCAAGTTGGCAAAAAGGTTATTGTGTGAGATCATCTTTGTCACACTTACATTATCTACTTTCTTTATCACATTTTTCTTTATGTTTCATATTTCATTATCTTATTCTACACCTTTAGAAACTCATAACTAAGCTGTTAGTCCAATTTTTAGAGGTTAGACCTTGTCTCCTTAGTTTCTAGCCATATGGATGCCAGCCCACCTGAGAGACGCCAGCGCATCGCGTTGTCATCCCAGAACCATGTTTTTTTCCTCTGATAAAGAGCTATTCGAGACATAGAGTTGACCCTAAAAATCGACTCGCCTAGTCTCCTTTCAACTCTCGGGATTGCAGAGTGATCGAAGGACCTTATAGTCCTCATCATTATCATCTTGTCCATCTTAACACTCCTTTAAACTAAGGTAAGTTAGGGAAGCCATACTGCTCTTGGCCTTTCGTGACTTGGGGCCTTGCAATGGTTGGTCCCCCTCTCTTACATTTTTGGTGAACCCGATGTGAACTGTTTTGGTTCCATTTTGTGATACTGAAAGCTCCTTTCTTTGCATCCTAGGAGCATTGTAGGTGTGAGTGTTGTGAGGATTTCTCCTTGCAACCCAACCTGTGACCCCTAGTAGTCGTAGTTGGAAGGTTCTAATGGTGTTGTGTAATAAAAATTTAATTGGGTCACTGTCTTATCCCATAAACCTTAGGAGGCTCTGTAGAAGTACTATTTAGTGTGTGTGATGGCCTCTTTCTTATATCAACCTATTCCCTCTATGCAACCTATGAGTAGTGGTACTGGTATAACCTTCACTTCACATGACTTGTCGATGGGCTTCAATAGGGAACCATCTCCTCTTTACATTCCTACAAGGATAATGGGAATACCGTAGCAGGTGTTCTCATTGATTTGGCATCTCAAATGAATATCATAACTGAGGAGATCTTGTTAATCAACTTCCTGCATAAGGATGGATATGATGCACCTGAAATTATTGACTGCACACACGACAAACTTTTCGCACCTCCTATAAGGAGTATTGTCCTATCGGTCCTCGTTGGACCTAAGTCTGTGAACCTTAAGTTTGACATCATCCCAAGGTGTGAACTCTTCAGAGTGAAGCTAGGCATCCCCTGACTGGTAGCTATGAATGCAGTTCCCTCAGTTGTGCACAAGTGTCTGAAATTCATTCATGGAGGTTCGATACGTGCGTTGTCCATGACACCGGTTATAGACCATTGGTTGCACGTGGCAGCTATACCTTAGATTAATTTTGGCCTGCACCTATTGGTCCTCTCCCGCTCAGGAAGGACCTCCTATATGACACACATCAAAACTATAAGAAAGGGCGCTCTAGGCCGAAAGTAAGATATCCTCCTTTGCCTTATGCTATTTCACATAGGGCTTGCCTGAAGGCTGACAGTGATGCCACCAAGGCACGTAGAAGAGAATAAGAGAAGCGGTCTCAAGGTCCTCCTTCTTGCTCTACCATTGTCCAACTTGATGCTTCCTCTCACTCTACTGTGGTAACATTTGCTTATGTCTCACGTTTGCAAGAGAATCCCATGGTGCCCGCTTGGTGAAAGGCCAAGCATCTTGTGTTTGAGCTTCTTGTCTTACCCACGAAGCCTAGGTCTATTCGGTATGATAGACAGAAAGCCCCTCATAGAGAGTCCTTTATGTCTCGACCTCTGCGGCCTCCTACTGTTCTTGCCCCTAAAACAGTGAACAGGAAGAGGCTCGCTGCTGAGGTGTTAGAATTAATTCCTCCTGTCATTTCTAAACCTGCTCCTCCTGCTCCCATCCAGGAGTTTGTCCCTCTGCTGGAAACAACTATGGAGGACACTCCCATGGCTGAGAAAGAGCCCTCTATTCCTTCACAAAATCTAGTTTTTGGTTCAAAGAGTCATAAAAACCACCTTGCATGTGAGCGCAAGCACTGAGGAAAGGCTCTTTTGGCTGAGTAGGCCACCTTACAAAAGAAGGAAGAAGAGAGGACCGCTCCTGTATCAGGACCTCCTACCGCGTCCTTGTCTCTCCTCCCTCCTGTGTCCATCCAAACCAGCTCTGTATCACTTCTAGCTTCCGCTGCGAGTGCACATGTTCCTGGTAAGGTGTAAGTGTTGAGTGCTCCTTTAGTAGAGCCACCTCTGCTAATGTCTGTTTCAGATGTGTTGCCTTTTCCAAAACCCTTAGATATGATTAACACTTTGGTTGTATCTCTTGTTGTTCTTTCTTCCTCTTCCTCCGCCTTTCTTGATTCATCTATGGGGATTTCACCTCCTCCAATGAAGAAAAAGGTAGAGAGTGGTCCCTCCAGCAACGAAGGATGTAAGAGGAGCCCACCTTCTTCAAAAGGTGGTCCCACATTGACTTGTTCTATCCTAGTGACAGAAGCAGTCCCAACCTCTCTTGTGTTTGTCGCTGCTCCCGAATCTCTTGGTGAGCCTAGCGTTGAACCTTAGGTGCCAACCCCTTCGTTCGTCGAGGTAAAACATGGCACTCCTATTAAGTGCATGTTTAACTTGATGGATGAAGTTTTGACCTTGTCAGTAATCTTCGCAAGGTCGTTGACCTTAGACCCACAAAAGTTGAGTGACAGAGACCTCACAGGTCCTTCTTCCTTCGTCCTTGTTGTGGGAGGATTGGAAGCACCTCCCCTTAAATATTACACCATTGCAGGCTCGTCATCCTTCCCCCTATGATGACCTAGAGTGGGAAGATGATGACCTCTTGTTTGAATAGTGTTAGGGGGAGACCCTCTTCTTGATCTTTAGACTAGATGTGTGTGTGTGTGTGTTGTGATGTGCTTCCCCGTGATCGTTCTATATGTGCCTAGATGACCCTCGTCACCCCTATTGGTGCTTGTATATAGGTAAGGTGTTTGTGTTGTAAACCTTCTTCTATTTGTATCGTCATTCTTCCATGTTTGTGATTGACTTTCCACAAATTGGGGACAATGCAAAGTGTTGGGAGCATTTAGGCTTCCTTCCATGTTGACCCAATTTTTTATTTTTACTTTGTCTTTCGTGCATTCTTCCTGATTTGGTTGGGGATTAATGATCTTTCACCTCGCACCGCGGTTACCTATTACATACATAAATAAAGACGGATCTGACCCTACGAAACCAGATCCCACTGTGCCCTTTGTTCATATTCTCTTTTCTTTTTCTTTCTTTTTATCTTTCTCTCTTCTTTGCTTGAGTTGTCCCTTTAATGTGCGACAATGCCATTTCTACATCACTTGGATCTTCAAAAACTGCATTTGTTGTCAACGAGTCTTTTCTTAAAGACCCTTCACATACTTCTTCAATAGAATTGCATTCTCGACTTGAAACTCTGACAGAACGTGTTTCCTTCATTGCGGGTTCGTAAAGAAAGGACTAGGAAACCTTCCTTCGAAGTGGGAACACCTTTGATCTTTCCCTCGCGTGGGGGCATATCCTTCCTTTCTAATTCCTTGATGAAGTAATCATCTTTCAAAAGGATTCCTTAATGATGAATCGATTCGAGAAAGAAGGCATTGGCTCTTGAAAGGTGTGTCCCTTGAGTGGACCCATTTCTTTTCGCATCGGGTTCCCGACGAACCCCCTCGAAAATCCTTTGAAAACTCGGCGTCTAGTTTGAGGGCAACCCAACTAGACCGGTTTCACATCTTAATGTCTAGCTCGGGGGCAACCCAACTAGATCGGTTTCACATCTTAATGTCTAGCCCGGGGGCAACCCAACAAAACCTGTTTCCTATCTTTGTGTCTAGCTTGGGGGCAGCCCAACTAGAACTACTTCACATCTTTGTGTATAGCTTGGGGTAAGCCCAATTAGACTTCACTTTTCAAACAACACATCCCTTGAGTGGACCCCTCTTCCTTTTGAAGGGTTCTCAAGGGACCCCTTTGGAAGTCTTCCAACTTGGTGATGGTTTGCATGACTATCCGTTCATTGACCTGCACGATTGCTTCCTGACGTGTTCTATCTGTAGGTAAATATGTCATCGTTTTTGACTCTGCAAAGTCCCCTTTGCTCGGTCTCCCCCATGTGAGAGTTCTTGGGGGATACCTCCCTTACAGTTTTGTGGGTCTGTAAGGTGCTTTCCTGGTTTCCTTCATGTGAGAGTTCTTGGAGGATACCTCCCTTGTAGGTTTGTGAGCCTGTAGGGTACTTTCATTCTTTAGCTTTATAGTCCTACGGAGCTATGAAATCCTTTCCCACACTTTCAGGTTTTCCAGACCGTGATTTTCTTCCTCATTGGTACAGGTATACATCTCCAACCCTACTACTTCTTTGATCCACTTTACCGAAGCACTCACTAGTATTTGTGCTCGCTAAAGTGGGGGAAAAATGTATAGGAGCGAATTTGTACCCCTAATGCAAATTCCCATTTTACCCCTTTCCACTTTAGAAAACCAAACTCAAAGACTTAATTCCACATAAGCCCATTGTTCCCATCACACTTGGCACATATTTTGAGTGTCAGTGGAGGCGTTTTTGTCGGGGACACCCGTGCGGCACACAGACATCCGTGCAACGTGCTTACGTCCCTAGCATATTCATGTGGCTGGAGTCTGCAAAGGCATTACACTTCCTATTGGAAGTCAAAGTATAATGTCTCCCTTCGGTTGGCTGACTCGAATATGGTCATTTTCTTCCATTCTTCCTCCATTTTCTTCATTCATTCATCCATTTCAAAGTTAGTGGATCTTTTGGCCATCTCTTGAGCATCTCTTAGCATTCTAGCATTCATCCACAAGCTTTGTAGAAACATCTCACATTCCATAGCAGCAATCTATCACTCCATCATTTTGATAGAGCAAGCACAAGACAAATCCATTGTAGCAGAGGCTTGAGTTCCTCTCATCTTTCTCCTCCACTAGCCTTGAGCTCTTTGAATGAGGTGGTAAGCTCCTCACTCATCTTCTTTATTGTTTGGTTGAGTTAGCACGTACTATTTTTTAGTGTCTTTGGTGTACTTGCTTGTATTTCCCTCTTTATCGCATTATTTCTACAACGTTGCAAACTTGGCTATCTGTGGAGGTGGAAACACCAAAATGGGGGTCTGACGGAGGTAGACCCCTAAATAGCCCCCCAACATTTCCCCTCTTTTTTGTGTGTAGGTGGAGAGATCTTGGAGCAAGCCGACAAAAAGGTTATTGTGTGAGATCATCTTCATCACCCTTACGGTAATCTACTTTCTTTACCAAACTCATTTTTATGTTTCGTATTTCATTGTCTTATTCTGCACCTTTAGAAACTTGTAACTAGGTTGTGAGTCCACTTTTTAGAGGTTAGACCTTGTCTCCTTGATTTTCTAGTACAGTTTCCAGCGCACTTGAGAGGCGCCAATGCGTCGTACTGTCGTCCTAGAACCACGCTTCTATCCTCTCACAGAGAGCTATTTGAGACACATATTTGACCCTAAAAATTGACTCGCTTAGTCTCCTTTCAACTCTCGAGTTTGCAGAGTGATCAAAGGACCTTATAGTCCTCATCATTCTCATCCCGTCCATCCTAACACTCCTTTAAACTGAGGTAATTTAGGACAGCCATACTGCTCTCGACCTTTTGTGACTTGGGGCCTTGCAATGGTTGGTCCCCCTCTCTTACAGTTGTCAATGTATTTCTTCCTCAAGATATGGCACCATTTAGTAGATTAGTCCTTGTACATCCTCCAAATCAACTTTGCTCCTAAAGCAATATTATGTTTTTCTATTTCTGTAATTCCCACCCCACCATGTTCCTTTCCCTTGTATGCAGTCTGCCAACCAATCTAGGCAAATTTACTTCTCGTCATTTGATCCTTCCCATAGGAATTTATTCATTATACTCTCTAATTGGTCCCTAGTTTTCTTTGGAATTATTTTACTTGAGAGTTGATAAATAGGAATGGTAGATAAGATTATTTGGATCATTTAGATTTTCCCTACAAGTGTGAGCCACTTCCCCTTCTAGGATGTAGCTTTATTTTTTATTTTTTTGATTGTTTCATCCCATATGTTGGACTTGAATACACCTTTAAACAAAGGTACCCCTAGATATTTGCATGGCAATTCTTCAATGTTAAAATTTAGGATTTCTTTTTAATACACCTTTGTGTTTTGCTTTTAGTATTGAAGAAGAAAATACTTAATTTATCTTTATTAATTATCTAGCTAGAGACAACAACATAATTTTCCAATAGAGTCTAGATAGTGGAAGCCTCTTAGACCTTTGATTGACCATATAGTATTGTATATTATCTACGAATTGTTGGTGAGTAATGTTTGAGAGCATATCTGCTACCTTCACACCCATCCAGTTGCCTTGGCATAATTTTTGATATCTCTCCCTAAAAATTATGTCTTGATAATAAAGAGGAAAGGGGATATTGAATCCCCCTATCTGAGTCCACCTATGGATTCAAATAACCCACATGACAAGTTGTTAACTAGAATAGAGTACCTCACCGTAGAAATGCAATTAAATATCCATGAAAGCCATTCTCCCTTGAACCTAATTTGTTTTAAAAAATCATTAGGAATCTCCACTTGACTCTACCTTAGGCTTTTTTTATAACTATTTTCACAAGCATATTGCTATGATTAGTCATGGGATGGAGTGTAGGACTCTTTATCAAACAAGTTTTGAAAACCTTGTTTTATATTAGGTCTTTGTATAACCCTTTTGCATTTTATTTTAAAAGTTCCAAGTCACCCTCATTAGGAAAATGAATGATGTACTAATTACATCTTGTGTTCATTATTTTTATCAAAATTTATTAAATTTAAAGCCTTTCCATAGGTAGAAGATCATTTCTTACTAGGATACCAAAGGTATTTCTCAACAAATGTGTTAGTCCTTATTTCATATCCAGACATCAATGTGAATCTTTCTTTGTAGATCAAAGGTTCATTTATGTTCAAATTCAATTTCCAATGCATTCAAAATTGAGCATAACCAAATCTTGACAACTTAATTCAAATTTGCTTCCAATGCATCCAAGTTTAAGAAATTATAAGACATGGTTCAAATGCTATGATCAAAATAGTGGAAAAGTATCTAGATTAACCATCAAAATCACATAAGTACTTTCACTCCTTTTAATTTCTAGTTTTCTAAACAATTATAAGCAATGATTCAAATGTTATGATCAAGGACAAGTATCTATTAACCATCAAAATCACCTAAGTACTTTCACTCCTTTTAATTTCTAGTTTTTAAAATCTTGTTGCATAATTTTTCATCTCTACAATAGGTTAATCATATTGGATTGCTTAATTTTAGTAAAAAGTATATTATATTTCTTTCCAATCATAAAAATAATAAATCATGTGATGACACGTAGGTATGAAAAAAATGACTTAATGTATAAATTATGGACTATTTTTTTGTTTTGTTTTAAAATATCCTCCCATAAATACTTTAAAAATAGTCTTCCACATAATGTAAACATTAAATCAAAATTATAATTTTGGTATATTTTATTACTTTTATGTTAAATTTTGATTTATTTAAGGTGGCTTAACTAAAAAAAACGTTCTTTGTTATTCTTTAGACTAATTTTTTTTCTTTGTTTTACAATTTCCTCCCATAAATACTTTAAAAACAGTCTTCTACAGAATGTAAACATTAAATCAAAATTGTAATTTTGATATATTTTATTACTTCTATGTTAAAATTTTGATTTATTTAAGATAGCTCAACTAAAAAATGTCCTTCACTAATCATTTTTAAAAATATTAATAATAACTATAGAGAAACATAAAGCCAATGAAGTCTTTTTTCACTTTTAAATCATATATAATCTTCTTAAGCTAAAGTGCATGTTGATGAAGAAAATTAGTAGCCTTTTTTAAGCAAAGGATCTCCTGCATGTTTATAGTCTTTATTAAGCAATGGATCTTGTGGATTTTTAAATTATTTTTAACTAATAAATTTTAAGTGGAAGTGAGGAGTTTTAGATTATGAGTTATAAAAAGTATATGTTGTTAAAAACTAGAATTTAAAAACATAAAATGTAAAGTTTCCACAAACATTCAAGTCTATAAGCTCCCTCCCCAATAAATGCTTAAGCTATGGTCCCATGAATTTTAAATTATTTTTAACAAAGAAATTTTAAGTTGAAGTGAGGATTTTAGATTATAAATTATAACTATAAATAGAATTAAAAAAATCATGCAATCTACCATAGATGTAAAAGTCCAAAGGAAGATTTATTCTCCTCTCCTCACTAAAACTTAAAATTTGAAACTGTAATTTTTTTTTGTTAGTATTTATAGGGAAAGATTCATTAATCCTCCACTTTTTCAATTCCATGGGATTTTCTCTAGCCTAAACATCTTCTATAAGACCACATTCTTAAAGCTATATGTATGGTGCCCTTATCTTAATGGGTGGAAGAGAGAATAAAAATACATTTTCATAGGGACTAAAGGTAAAATAATCATCCTAGGTGTTGGGTAAAAACTACCTTGAATAATATATATATATATATATATATATTTTAAATAAATGAATAATTCATCAATATGTAGAAAATCAATATTGATCACACAAATGCCTTGAAATTTGGAAGCTTGTTATCTATATGTTTAGTTCACTTCAATAATTTTGGAAGCTTGTTATCTATACGTTTAGTTCACTTCAATAATTTTGGAAATGAATTGTATGATTGCAAATTTGACTTGGGTTCGCATATCTAAACTACTTTGGTGTATGAGTACAAAATTTGCTAAATTTTGATTTGATTTTTCAATTTGCGTTGATGTTTGTGATTTGTATTAATTTATTGTTAATCTTTGGAAACCTTTGGGGAGTTTTTTTATAGGGTGATTCTATGGGATAGGATTTAACAACTTTTGAAACTCATTGAAAAAAAATAGTCATGCACAAATACCTAGATTTTTATGCAAGTTGGTGATGAAGTATTATGCAAGTTATAAAATTAGATTAAGCTTAAATTATTATTGAAAAGGGATTTAACAACTTTTGAAACTCATTGAAAAAAAAAAGTCATGCACAAATACCTAAATTTTTATGCAAGTTGGTGATGAAGTATTATGCAAGTTATAAAATTAGATTAAGCTTAAATTATTATTGAAAAGGGATTTAACAACTTTTGAAACTCATTGAAAAAAAAAAGTCATGCACAAATACCTAAATTTTTATGCAAGTTGGTGATGAAGTATTATGCAAGTTATAAAATTAGATTAAGCTTAAATTATTATTGAAAGGCTACATATAGTGTGAGATTTAAGTCTGAAACAAGTCTCAAGTCTCATGCCTGCAAACCACTATTGAGTCGTTGGAAAACAAGTTTTAGCTATCATTTAATGGTAAACCAATTGTTGTTTAATGATAAACCAATTGTTGTTTAATGGTAAAAACCTCCAAAATATCATGTAAAAGCCTCCAAAATATCACTTATCACATAAAAGACAGATATATATTGATTTGACAACTGGATGGGGACATTCTATTTTCATTTGCAATATCTTTTGTCAATTTGATGGCAACTTTATTTTTTCATTTGCATTGCTTTATGTTTTAAATTTGTATGCAAATATTTCATAATCAAATAATACTTAATTTCTTTAAGGAAAACATCTAGATTTGTCTAAGTTTATTTCATTCAATTATTTAACACTTATTATTAATTGTTTGATCTAATCACATACAACTAGAATTTGCAGTACATCCATGCAAAAACATATACTTTCTAACATATTAACAAACACATACTCTCTAACATATTAACATATATATAATTTTCTATCGACATAATCCTTAAACCTCCTTTAGATGCAAGTGCTAGTATACCATATTCTAACTAAAATCACACTAGTTATATACCCATCTTCTAATAAAAAATTGCACTAGTTATATATTGTTATTGACACATAACAATCATTTACAAAGGGCTCAACTCGAGGTCAAATTTGCATTTAACTTTTAAAAATTAAGAGTTGATTTCTATAAATTGTACAACTAACCTAGATTATTTCCAAAAATTGTTTAACTAAACCTAACATAAAAATGATAAAATAGAGATTAAGACCAATCCTTGAAAATAGATACACATAAAACTAAACCTAACATAAAAACGATAAAATAGAGATTAAGACCAATCCTTGAAAATGGATACACATAATAGAGTTTAAGACCAATCCTTGAAAATGAATACACATAAAATTAGATTAGATTTAAATTATGTGTCATCTTGTGACAACAATCACACTAATATATTTATCATTACATTAAAAACGATCAATCAAAATAAATATAAAACATAATATTTCATATTAATATGATAGCAATCAATGTTATGGCTACAATTTGTTTTCATCGTTATAATGGAAATTAATCATTTCAATGTTATGGCTACAATTTTTTTTCAATTGTTTCTAAAATAAAAATTCCATAGGACATCATATCTTTTGATTTCCAATTTGTGAATCTTTTGCATCTCCCCATCACATGAATTTTCACCACAAGAATCCAATCTAGACGGCGAAAGACCTGATTTAATGCATTAATTCAAGGGGCGGCTAATTTATCTTTCATATAATATGTTCCAATCAGGAGATGCCATTTACTTCACTCTCTTGTTCTGCCAAGATAATTGGAAAAGGGAATATTCTAAACAGCAATCACTTAAAGAATCTAACAATCATTCTGAGTGGTTGCAAGTTGCGTACACCTACGGCACAACCAAGATCAATTCTATATATCATACTCTCCTCCATACGAAAGGAGTACATTTCCCAACTTCCCACTTACCAGGTCCTCTGCTTGACTTTCATCTCTGCAGCTATGGCGCGTCTTTTTTCCATTGTATTTGTGAGCACTATCCTGGCCTTGATAAGTGCTGCAACTGCCTTCGATGGCAGCAACTATATTGACATGGTCACTGATAAATTTAGTGAACTGGAAAACGATGCGTTTAAGCTGCTGGGAACATCTCCCAAAGCTTTACAGTTTGGAGAGTTTGCTCTCAGGTTTACTTTTTTCTATGCACAATTATATCGATCAAAACTATAGACTTGTGGGTACTTTATTTGGTTTAGTTTTTCCTACGCCCAATTGTATGTTTCAAACTAACAGATTTGTGGGTATTTGATTTGATCACATTTTCCTATACCCTATTTATCAATCTTATTTGGGTATTTAATTCAGATGCGTTTTTGTGTGATCAATTCTGTCAATCAAACTTACAGTTATGTGGGTATTTCATTTGGTTTCATTTTCCTGTTATGGATAGCTAAATTCAATATATTTGATTTGGTTATTTAACAATATTTTGGATCGGATCTTTTTGTGCAGTTACGGGAAGAAGTACGGTTCGGTCAGCGAGCTTGTGCAGCGATACAATGTTTTTGTGCAGAACGTGGATTTAATCGAGTCAACAAACAGCATGAATCTTCCTTACACTTTGGGAGTCAACGGTAATCGCTCGTCTATTGTTAAGAAAAGCATTTAGCCCTATTTAAGAATCTGGATGAGGATTCATTTTGGGTGGCTAATTACAGTATCTGGTCAGCAGTCAATTGGTATAAAGCTGACAAATTGATAAATTTATTGGGTATAGATTGTTTGAACTTCGGAGTTTATAATCTAGGTCAGCCATTATTATACAGAGGCTACAGGGGAATTCAGGGCTTAAGACGTGGTCTCGTCAGAATTCTTTTAAGAGGGTTGTGATTTCCATGGAAGATCCGATGATCAATTATGGCGTCATAGGAAGTTAGGCGTTAAGAGTCTCTGTTTCAGCCATAGATCAAACAGATCCTTGTCCAGCTAAGCTTTTGTTTAGGTAACAGCTATCAAAGCAAAAAATCATTTCGTTTATATGTAGAAATATATATTTTGAGCTCTAAATTCTTCACGTAAGGTCATTATTCGGACCTCTTTCCTCACCGGCATTCAATTAATGGAAAAAGGCATAGTTTCGTTCGCTGAATATAAGTTATAATACTGTCATGAAATTTTCATATGATAGGCAGGGGTGACAGTCACCAGGCCTGATTGAGACCTTATTCCAGCTTAGAACCCATAAAGTATTAAAGAGAGCTCCTACAAGTACCTTTACAACTCAGAATTTTCCCTATGTGCCAGCTGGTGAAATCTTAAAGATTATAATGATTATGTATATGGCTGGGGATAGCACTCAGCAAAATCCAGATAATATCCTTGCTTCTAAGTTTCCAAACTTCTTTTTTTTCTTCATTTGTAGTCTTGTTGACTCCCCACAGATATTAATATAGACTTGTTAGACACAGAACAAAGGTATACAAAGTCTTAAACTGCATGATCTAAAGAAATGTAACCCAGCAGGGTTGCCCCTGTTCTACCAAAAGTGTTAGCTTTAATTTTATGTATATTTAAATGTATTTTAGAAAGCCAATACTCGGCCAAATAAAGGGTTGTCTACAAACTCAGGAACAAAACGTTATGTTGTTTTCTCAGATTACACAATATTATTAAAGATTAATTTCATAATCTTTAATAATAATGAAAATAATGTTTTGGGTATTGAAAATTTCACTGGAAAATTTACTTATAAGTAATAGATGATATAAGTAACAATTATTTATATTTGAGAAGCTGTATCATTTACTTTAAGTAATAGGTGATATCATTAACAATTATTTATGTTGAGAAGTTAGAACATTTAGTTTTTGTAATAGATGATCTTATTAATAATTATTCATGTTAAATAGGTTTGAATTTAGGAAAAATTCAATGGTGAAGTGTGTTTCAGTTGAAATAATATTAAGATGGGTGATCTTTTGGGAAGTCTAGATACTTCGTCTTTATGAATATTGTCTAAATCGAATGAGTATTAAAGTGAACCATTCATATTTATGAAAGATGGATTCTTGTGAATCACTACTCATAAATTATAAATTAATGAGTGACTAAAAAACTACACAATTAAATCCTGATAAAATATCACTATCTCTAACCACCATTTGAAATTCAAAACATAATGGAAATATCAAATTCAAAATCACCTAATCTGCAAAGATTTGTGAAGAACAAGTCATTGCTAAACAATAACATTGAATAATTTCTAATCCAACAACTTACTGTGCTTCTTTGAGCAAAATGAGATCCCAGTTTGAAATGAGACAGTATATTTAATGAAATTGTGCAGAGTTTGCTGACTTGACATGGGAGGAATTCCAGGGACAACATCTGGGTGCATCACAGAACTGTTCAGCTACTAAGAGTAATCACAAGTTGACTGATGTTCAGCTTCCTAAAACGGTATGAGCTTATAAATTTATAAATTCATTTATGTGATTCAAGTACTATAAGCCTCTACTGTTGTATCTGAGAAGTATCACGCAATGAAGGGTAAAATTCTATTTATGGGGTTCTACATTATAGCCTCATCTGCTCACTGATTTCCTAATCATCCAGCAACTGTTAAGATTTAGCTTAGATGCAATGTCATGCTGCGTTATATTAAATTTATTCGACGATGATTAAGATGATTTCTATTATTTTTGTAATCGAATTGGTTTGTAAAATCTATCAAAATCCTATCATTTAATTTAGCAAATTTAGTATATTTTTAAAATTTGTTGTACATTTTATAATTAGAGTTGCTCTTATTGTTATCACTGTTTCTCCAGTCATCTATGTCTTAGTAATTCTTCATGGATAAAAATGTCATCGTTATGATTGATCTTTTAATCTTAACTTTCTCTTTATTCTTCTGCTCCATTATGTGTGTCATTCCTTAAATAGCCATTTTCATGTATATGAATGAGATAGAAATGAGACTAGAAATTAGTCACCTGTGCATGAACAGGTAGCCTCCTTTGTATATATTAGATGCTCTGGACATCCACATTTTCAAACTGAGGGTGTTCTAGAATCTTCCAAACAAATTTCATGATCAAGAATCCAATTGTCCTCTGCATGTAAGGGACCTAATTCAGTTTTATCTCGAGCAAAGATTTGACAACTTGAGAGTTAGACCTGAAATGTAAAGCTAAACCCTTGATTTTTCTCATTCAAAAGTGGATCAGTTATATTTCTCTCCAGGTGTGTACCCATATTTTGCAACCTCTCTCTCCAAGAATCCTGGACTGTTGAACCTACAATGTTATGATTCTACAAGTAGTAGACCCTTACCTTGATTTTTCTCATACAAAAGTAGATCAGTTATATTTTCATTTAGTGTGGCCTATACTTTACAGAAAATTTTAAATTGCCTTGAACCTACAATGTTATGATTCTACAAGTAGTAGACCCTTGATTTTTCTCATACAAAAGTAGATCGGTTATATTTTCATTTAGTGTGGCCTATACTTTACAGAAAAATTTAAATTGCCTTTTCACCTTTTAGTGTCTCTTCAGTGTACCCATATTTTGCAACCTCTCTCTCCAGAAATCTGAACTGTTGAACCTAAAATGTTATGATTTTGCAAGTAGTATAATATTCCTAGTAGATTTTGGACCAGACTGCATGGCATACTTAAATGAATCCAGTAGTGAGACCTGAAATGTTTGAATTTAAATACACTAAAGGTGAACTAGAAGCATATGGGAAATTGAGACACTGCAAACAAATTACTTTCAGAGCAAAGTACAATGTTTCTTACTTGTCCTTTGTATGAATTAAAAATTGCAGAATTATAACATTCTGTATGTGGGCTTTCTTCAGAACTTATTGATTGTTTGTGTTTTACTACAGAAAGACTGGAGAGAAGCTGGCATAGTGAGCCCGGTGAAAAATCAAGCCCACTGTGGATCCTGCTGGACATTCAGGTTTGCACATAATTTCATGGTTTTCGTTTTGCCTGTGACAGAACCCATCGATTGAGGAGAACATAGATTTCATGAATGAATGAGCAGACTCACTGACTGAAAATAATTTGATCTATTAATTGAATGTTATAGCACCACTGGAGCACTTGAGGCTGCTTATACACAGGCTACAGGAAAATCTGTTAGCCTGTCTGAACAGCAATTAGTTGACTGTGCTGGAGCATTCAACAACTTTGGCTGCAGTGGTGGCTTGCCATCCCAAGCATTTGAGTATATTAAATACAATGGTGGACTAGACACTGAAGAGGCTTACCCTTACACAGCTAAAGATGGTGTCTGTAAATATGATGTAAACAGTGTTGGTGCAAAGGTTGCAGATTCTGTAAACATCACTGGGGTAAGTCTTCATTACAACCAAAACTTAAAAACCTAGAGTTTTCTCAAATCATTTTCTAAGAATGCAATAAGATCAACATTTTGGCTTAAACACGCAACCCGTTAAACCATTTTTCTTTCCTCTATAATGATAATAAATATTGATGTTTAAGCAACCCATTAAACCATTTTTCTTTCTTCTATAATGAGATTCTAAATATTGATGTTAAACAAATTTGCACACTATTTTACTTATATGTGCATGTCAATGAAATGTGTGTGCCTGGTTAATTACGGACAGGGAGATGAAGATGAACTTAAGCAGGCTGTGGGTCTAGTTCGTCCTGTTAGTGTGGCATTCCAAGTTATTCAAGATTTCCGATTTTACAAGGGAGGGGTCTACACCAGCACCCATTGTGGTCAAGGTCCCATGGTACGTACAGGGCACTCTATTGCTAGTTTCTACAACATTTATTTATTAGAATGAACATTCTATATTAAAATTATCTCTTCTAGACGTAGGATCAATTATAGTAGTTAATTTGATTGGATAAGGTTTGGAATTTGATTAATGTTTAAAAAAAATATAATTTATAAAGATAAATAAAAGTAAATTAAAAAAAACAGAATTAACATAAAAATCTATTAATCTCAAATAAATATAAGTGTTAAATATAGAAAATAAAGATGAAAAAGTTAAAAAAAAATAGAATTAGAAAAAATAGAATAATAATTAATTTAATATTTATATACAAAATAAATGAATTAAATGTATTAATACAATTAATAAAATACAGTAGATGAATAGCAAACCAAACTTCCTCAGCTCTTTAACTTGACCAATACTCCCCAAACTGCCTCAATATTTACCCAAATTGTCTAAAAAATTGTCTAAACTCATAACTTGCCTAAACTTAACAATTCAATCGATACTTGCTCAGATTTAAATCAACCGTCAAATTTAAATCCAGGAGATGAATAGCATCCCAAACTTCCTCAGCTCTTAACTTGACCAATACTCCCCAAACTGTCTCAATACTTACCCATATTGTCTAAACTCATGACTTGCCTAAACTTAACAATTCAAGCAATACTTGCTCAGATTGCCTCAACTTGTGACCCACAAACACTTATGAAACTGGCTTGTCTCCCTCATCAATTCGTGGCCCACAAATACTTGCTGAGACTGGCCTGTGTCCCTCAAGCTGCCTTATTGTAATTCAGCCAACACGTACCCAGACCGGATCAGCTTGTGACTCAACCAACACTTGTCTAAGCTGCTATCAGCTCGTAAATCTGCCAATACTTGGCCCAAACTACTCAGCTCATAACTCAACCAATACTCACCCAAAGTGCCTCAGTTAGTGAGGCACGAGTACTGAGAAAACTGGTGTGCCTCAATAACCTACCTTCACTGGTTGCTTAGCTTATTTTATTTTTGATTAGCAGTCATTGTTCAACTTATTTAAGAATTATTTGTGGAACTGGTGGTCTTATAAATATTTAATTTTTCTGTTTATTTTGAAGCTGTCATCTTAAATTTGTATTTATAGTATCAACAATTTGTACACTTAAATTTTAAAAAAAAAAATTGAATTAAATGTTGGAAAAATGAAAAAGAAATTGTGATAACCTACCTTCACTGGTTACGTCTATCATGTGACTGCTTAACTTATTTAAGTTATTTTGATTAGTAATCATTGTTCACAACTTATTTAAGAATTATTTGTGGAGCTGGTGGTCCCATAAATATTTAATTTTTCTGCTTATTTTGAAGCTGTCATCTTAAATTTGTATTTATAGTATTAACAATTTGTACAGTTAAAATTTAGACAAAAAAATTGAGTTAGACGTTAGAAAAATGGAAAAAAAAATTGGAACCACCAAGTCCAGCCCCTCCTTTTTTTTATAGCTTATTTTCAATTCCTAAACAATAGCTATTCCAAAATTTCCTTTACCCATAATTAAAAATTTACATGGAAACACTCAAAAAACACACTTAAACATTGGCAGTGGCATAAGGACATGGGATTAGAAATCTAAACAGCTTATTTTCGAGGCCCAAAAGTTCTCTTGATGTCACGAGTTATCAATGGGATCAAAGGTGTTAGAAGGAACTGACTGTGTTTGAGGTTGCAGGACGTGAACCATGCTGTTCTGGCTGTTGGGTATGGCGTTACCGAAGAAGGGACCCCATACTGGATCATCAAGAATTCTTGGGGAGCAAGTTGGGGCGTTGATGGATACTTCCACATGGAGTTGGGAAAGAATATGTGTGGTAAGCTATCCTCTAATTTTCCTCCTCAATAATCTGTGTAGTCATCTTCTGTCCAATTCACTTTCACATTGTAAAAGAAAATATTAAGAACACTTATTTGGTTGGTATTTTTGCAGGTGTTTCAACTTGTGCTTCATATCCCATTGTCGAGTAAAGTCTTCAGTAAAGGGTAGCTCGTAGTAGAGCTCTGAAAATAGGATGTATATTGACCTGACAGATTTGCTTAAATCTGTTAGTTCTATAGAAAGAAATGCAACATCCAGTTGGTATGCATTTAATATAGTTTAGGTTGTTTTAAGCTTTTACAAACAAAACTGGCGCTTAATTGCAGAATTAAGTTGGATTGTTAAATTCAGTTTACATAATCATATTTGGATAGCAAGACCTTTGTGATTGTAAATAAGCAAAACCAATGATGGGATTGTGTAATGAAACTGTTGAAATAGTAGGTACTTCAATGCGGGTGAGTAACCGGCAGTTCATTTCATATTGCCTTTACCAAATTAGGGGTTAAAAGATTTTTCCTTTGATAGAATTACTTTTTAGATTGATTTTTATATTGAGTGGTAAAGTTTGTTTTAATGGTAGTATTAAATTTTGTTAAATTATTGAGAAAAATTACAAGTTTTTTAAAGTAAGAATATTAATGCATCTCTTAAATTTTATAAATTTTTAACAAATCAATTAATAAAATTGTTGAATTAAAATATTTGAATTAGATTTTCTGATGAACAGTCTTGTTTTTCAAATATAGATAAAAGTACTTCAACATGTAATTATACTACGTAATTGTAAACTTGCCTTTTTGGGGGCGTGACTCTAAAGTAGTTTAGATTTCTTTTGGAAAACATTTTGTGGATGGAAAATTTTACTAGAGAAGTTAAAAGATTTTATTTGGAAAATTCAAACATGTATTTCGAAGATATGAGGATTAAATTCGTTTTTGACTAGTGCATGTTCATCTGAGTTAAATTGGTATTTTCTTTGGTTGCGAATTGCTTTCAATACCAGTTTAATTTAGTAGATGTTTGGTAATGGGTGTTGCTTGTTTCAAGACATGAGTCATCTGCAGGGTTATTTTCCTTTGTGGATTCAAACATATCACATGTATGGGCTAGAAATTCTACAATTTTAATTGGACTGAAATGTATTCAAATTAGGATTTGATTGAAAAGTAGAATTATGCGTAGCAATGAGTTTCTACGAGTCTTTCTTTTGTTTTTATTTGACAAGACAATGATGGTTAGTTTAAAGCTTCAAATAAATTATAAAGTTCTACCTGGAATCATTATCTCACTCAATTAATGTTTTTCAACTCTAACTTTTATATAATCAATTTATTCATATAATATCATATAATCAATTTATTAATATTTAATTGTATCATTTCTAGTTTATGGTCTATAATTATTTGCAGATTAAAATAACTTATCTTGTGATGCTAAATGGTACATTTGTCACTCATTTCACTCAATTGAAGAGTAAACACTCCAATCATTAGTGAAATATGGTATGATCATAAGTTTTTGTTATATCTATTTATTTAAATAAGAGCATAACAACTGGTAAACCTTAATGTGGACTAGTATTAGGATCATAAGTATTCAATAAATAATATTTAAAATATAAGTAAAATTTTATTGACTAAAATAAATAAACACTATTCATTTTAAATTTAAAAAATATTTTAGAATATATATTCATTTTCAATTATGATAAATTGTTATTTTTAACAATCTATTATATATATCTACAATAGTAGCATAAGATACAACTATTTTATATAATTTTCATGTAGTTACTTCTATCAAACCATCTCTAATCCTAATCCTAATTCTTATACTAAAATCTAATAAATATTAAATTGAACCATCTCAATTCCTAATGCTTATATTAAATTCTAATGAATGTCAAATTGAAAGAATGTTAAATTGAACCATCTCAATTCCTAATGCTTAATTCTTATTCTAAAATCTAATGTATGTTAAATTGAACCATCTCAATTCCTAATGCTGATACCAAAATCTAATGAATGTCAAATTAAAAGGAGTGGTTGATTTCAATTTATTTTTGTTTCTTTAAAAGATCTAGAGGGAGGGTAGAATTACATTTAAATAGATAGATTATATTAAGCAAGTTGTCATATAATATGTAACACCCATTTAAATAAACGGAGGGTAGAATTATATTTAAATAGATAGATTATATTAAGCAAGTTGAATAAAGTAAACATAATGGTTACTTTATTCATTTTAAAATTATTACACAATTATTACATAATGGTTACTTTATTCATTTTAAAATTATTCCACAATTATTATAACTAGTACAAGTCCATTTACAATTTTGAAATAACCATAAAACTCAAATTCATTTTACATAACAAAATATAGGTACACACATCTCGTAAATATAGGTACACGCTTCTTGATTGATACTTAGAATTTGAAAGAGTTTGAAAGAGAAAGGTAAGAAGAGAGAATTCATTTTACGTTATAAATATAGGTACATAGGTACACACATCTTGAGTCAAAGAGTCTTTAATTTTTTTCCCTAGAATATTTCCGTAGAATATATAAAATGATTCTACAATTATTACAACTAGTACAAGTCCATTTACAATTTTGAAATAACCATAAAACTCAATTCAAAGAGTCTTTAATTTTTTTTCCCTACAACAAGTACAAGTCCATTTACAATTTTGAAATAACCATAAAACTCAATTCATTTTACGTTACAAATATAGGTACACACATCTGAATGATACTTAGAATTTGAGAAAGAAAGGGAAGAAGAGAGAGAATTCATTTTATGTTAAAAATATAGGTACACACATTTGAATGATACTTAGAATTTGAAAAAGAAAGGGAAGAAGAGAGAGAATTCATTTGAATTCATTTTATGTTACAAATATAGGTACACACATCTGAATGATACTTCGAATTTGAAAAAGAAAGGGAAGAAGAGAGAGAATTCATTTTACGTTACAAATGTAGGTACACACATCTGAATGATACTTAGAATTTGAAAAAGGGAGGAAGAGAGAGAATTCATTTTACGTTATATAGGTACACACATCTTGAATGATACTTAGAATTTGAAAGAGAAAGGGAAGAAGAGAGAGAAAGAGGACATCATCAAGGTGACACATTAAGCTTTCATGTGCTACTCCACTAGAGAAGCCTAACCCATCATAAAGGATCTAGCAGTGCTACTCCAGTAGAGAAGCCTAACCCATCACAAAGGATCTAATGCATCATTACTCCACTAGAGAAGCCTAACCCATCACAAAGGATCACAAAGGATTTAATGCATCATAGAAATCATTGATGACCTTATATACCTATATGCACATGTCCATGGATACACATATTATGGGAGGAGAACATAAATGCACTTATGAAAGATTTCATCACATACAATTTTGAATATTATGTGGGGAGAACATAAATGCACTTATGAAAGATTTCATCACTTACAGTTTTGAATAGACAATCAAATCAATACATTTAGCAAAAATATCCTCATCATCTCATTATGATATCTTAACATTCAAGAGAAACGATAAAATATCCCAAAGACAAATCTTGACGTTACTTCAAGTAGTATAACAACATTTAATTCAATTAATAAATTTTAGTTTGCAAGTTGTAACAAAACAAGACATACTTTAAATAGTCATTACTTTGCATCCCTTGGCCTAATTGAAGTTTCTTTATGACATCACTTTGGCCTAATTAAAAACTTCAATGTGCTCTAGAAAGGTGGAAGAGCAAAGAATAAACCCATAAAATATTTTGCAAAAACATTTTGAAAGACTCCTAAACACACATTCCTAAACACACGAGTAGTTCTTGCAACTATGAAAGACTCCTAAACATACGAGTAGTTCTCCATGCAACTAGTCATAAAACTTTTACATCCCTTGACCTGATTGAAGTTTCTTTATGACATCACTTTGGCCTAATTAAGAACTTCAATGTGTTCTAGAAAGGTGGAAGAGCAAAGAATAAAACCCAAAAAATATTTTGCAAAACATTTTGAAAGACTCCTAAACACACGAGTAGTTCTCCTTGCAACTCGATCGTAGGGAAATCCTATACTTTCTTTATATATATACATATCATAGGGAAATCCTATACTTTCTTTACATATATACATATAATTTGACAATGGTCCTAGAAAATAAAGTAGGAATAGACATATTGGGGCTTACTTCTTAAACATTAGATTATTTTAATATTTCAATGTGTTATTGAAATGATCTAATCACAAAAAACAACAGATTAGGTTCTATGAATTTGAAATGATCTAATCACATAAAACAACATAAGAGATCAAATTCTATGAATTCACACCCATCTGATTCCATGATCAAGCACCAAATTATTGTTTGTAACTAGTCATTGCCCATGACATCTATGGTGGAAATTATATAGCCACAACTCTTACGATGTACAATTATCCCCACAAGGAACATTCATTTTGGGCAAATGATTAAACACAAAATGAGTAGTTCTCTTAAACAAGAAAATCGCCCCTTTAATCTTAGAAAGGTAACTTTCTCTGTCCATAAAGATATCTTTAGTTTTACATGTTAAACATTCATCTCCTATATTTTTATGTGGATATGCATCTTTCACTAATGACTTCATGCATGTAATTTGACCATTGTTGATGGATGGAAGTTATGGGATTGTAATGGCAAATATATGATATATTAAATATATTATCATCCTCGAGGTCTTCATCACTGGTAGAGATGCAAAACAATGCTTCTATTTTTGATATAGTAAGTAGCATTTTCAGGGTGTTGTACCCTTTACACAGAGAGCCCAAAGGGCCAAAATGAACATAGTTCAAACCAAGTATGAACTAGGAAAGATGACAGACCTCACACAGAAATAGCTGATAGACAGTTGTCGAACAACAGCCTAGGACTGGAGAACCCCATTCCCAGGGGGGACCAAATTGACTCCCAAACCCCGAGGCTGCGAAGCAGCAACAGAACGAGGGAGTCCCTTCTTTTTTCGTAGCACAACTGACCAAGAAAGCTCAGAATCATCCCCCAAGCGAGGAGGAAGAAGTGGATCCACAATAGCCACTAAGGGCGAAGAGCCATCACACCGGGGAGATGACAGCGCAGGAGAGGAGACAAGATCGATCGAAGGACCAGCTGAGGCATCCAACAAAGTTTGAGCAGGCTCTGACAGAACAATGTCAACAGAACGAGCCAACATAGGCTCCTTGGAAGGGATAGTCAGAAGAGGATTTCGGCAAGATATAGGTTTGCGAGAAGTCTCAATAGGGTCAACCTCCTTAGAAGAAACTTCCAGAGGAGGAGAACCCACCGTGAGATGATCTGGGAGAGCATCCTTCCACCAAGTAGCAACGCCCTTGCGGCGGGCAAGCGAACAACCAAAGGCCAAATGACCCACTAAGAAGCATCTCCTACACCAAAAGGGGAGACCCTCGTAGTCCAAGAGTTGCTTCCAAGGTCTTTCCACCACCATCAACACAACATCAACATGGAGGGGTTTGGAGATGTCCAAATCAACAAGCATACGAGCTACCGTAGTGTGTCCAAGATTCTGAGTCGCAAAGTCCACCATCAAAAAATGTCCAATGGTGTTGCCAATAGCTTCATAACATGAATCCTCCCAAAACTGGAGAGGGAGGTTTGGCAGACGGACCTAAACAGGTCTCGTATTCAATGGCTCTGTAAGGGGATTGAAGGAGCAAGACCAAGGCTTGATGGACAGTGAATGAATCCCCCACATCCAGCCCCTATCCAACACACGATCACACTCCCTGGTGGAGGCAAAGGTAGCTATAAAGAAGCCCCTAGCGCAAGGATAGAGCTCAATCTCCCCAGAGACCACCGGTTTCCAGGAGGTGGAAACCCAACCATGAAGGTCAGGAAGAGAGGGCCACATGCCATTAAACTTGTAGACCACTCCCTGCAAAAAATAAAATTCCTCGTTTTTAGAAACCTCAGGACCGCAAATCACCACAGGGGAATCGTGAGCACAAGGCAAAGGTCGAGCATGAGCCAGAGCCGGAGGCCGAGAACCCACCTTGGTAGCCTCAAAGAAAGATTTTGCCCGTCCCGAAGAAGAAGAGCCCTTAATCGAGTCATGAGCAACAACAGGGATAGAGCCCACAACCTGTGGAGCACCCGAACCCTCGACACACCCATCTAGACTGCAACCACCCACAAAGGGCATGACGACCTCAGGAACCACCGTAGAAGGCGTAGGCAGAGGAACCCTGTTAGGGGACAACCTGTCAGGAGGCACGCCGACAAGATCCGCACTAGCTTATGTTGGAATTGTCTGATTTATAATATTCTAAAACTCTTTGACCAACCGCTGCTAAGAGGGACAAAGGTTCCCTCCACTACGTTAGCGATTCTTGACTGTGACGTTTAAATTTGACTTCCCTATTTTAGACCTCTACATTCTTGGACAATTATACTAAACAATCATGCATGTAGTCATTTAAAAGTTGGAGAAAAACATGGGAATTGCTTTAGCTGATGCTGAACATTTTTTCATGTATCCATTAAAAAGTTGGTAGCCTGACTGAGTTTTTTCATCTTAAAGGAATACAAACTTTCATGTATCTGGACATGTTATTGACACCATACAATCCTTCTCAAGACTTGGTCCATTGGAATTATACAGTCATGGTTTTCTTTTTTATTTCTCCATTGTATTTCCATTGCATGTTAGTCATAAATCAGTTTGGGGATTGTCCTAGTGCCTCTCTTGGACTTGGCATGGATCACTTGAGGCCATAATATAATATATTGTTGATCTCATCCAATAGGACATGTGTCACCACAAATATCCCTGATGTCCTTTATCATTTTGAAAATCCATGGCTGAAAGGAAATGTCACTGCCCATCGTTTAAGAGGAAGCCAATGCCAATAAAGAATTGTAATTCTTTTGCATCCTCTCTTCTCATTCGTTTTTAAATTTTGCATCCAACCATTAGAAACCTTATGAACACATTCATGTTCTAATTTCAGTTATGATTCGTAGCTTACACTCAGTCTGTATAGGTATCTTCCCTGGAGAAGCAGTTGGGTATGGTTCAGTTTGTTGGATAGTCTGCTAGATACCAACAAGCCGGGTTTATAAGCCTCTATGTTGGCATTCTAATATGCCCAAATTTTGTATTTTGAACTTACAATGAAAATAAAACCATCTAGGCTTATTTTCCTTTCAATCATCGACTCTTGCAAATTGATTAATATCGTGAGCATACAGTGAAAAGGAGATAGTCTAGGTTTATTTTTCTCTTAGACATTTCTCTTACAAATTGACTTGAATGGTGTCTTTTAAATTTATAATAGCTGAGTCAAGAATTTCGCAGTCTAGGTTTATTTTTCTCTTAGACATTTCTCCTACAAACTGACTTGAATGGTGTCTTTTAAATTTATAATCGCTGAGTCAAGAATTTCGCAGTTCTGCATTGTTTTATTAAATTTACCAAACTAATTATATTTAATAATTTATAGCAGTGGTGTCTCCTAAATTTATAAGGCTTAGCATCTACCTTTTTAATGGACGAGGATACGTTTGGTTTCTGCAAATTAAAGGACTGTAACTGATCAAGTAGAACTTGATTAATCAGTTAAATATACAGGCTGGTAAAATTTTGCCATCCTCATCATGACTTGAGCTAATATATCAGTCATAAACAAATCATTTGACTATTAATTTCTTTAATCAATCATCTTAAAGTCAATTAAAAGTCGATTTTGCATTGGTGAGGTTTACAGGGTTACCTTTGTCTGTGAATCTGTCAATGATGCATGGCTCCCATTTGGGTTCTTGAAAATATGCTGTTCCTTTCTTTCTTTTGATTCTTTCTCTTCCGGAGAGTTGAGCAGCTTAGCTTTGCTTTGCATTGTCAATGGCTCTGCCTTTTCTCATGAGAAAAAAAGTAATCGATGCAGCCATTCCTTTCTCTACCACAGCTACATGGAGACACCATTTTCTCCTCCAATTTTTTTTGACTCATGGAATACCGTGACTCTAGGATATGATCGAAATCTCCCCCTCCTTGAAATTTTTTAAACCAAATGCAACTTGACAAGTGTAAAGCCAGATTTCACACCCTTCACCAACATGCTGCCACGACACACAAGCATGCAAATCGTGGAAGCATTGACAAGGCACATGGAGAACTGTTACAATTTTTGAATTGCTCATCCTTTTTCATTTGGTTTTATTTCTTTGGTTTCAATTTAAAACATTTTTGGTTAAAATTTGTTTTGCCACCGCACCACACAAAGAAACAAATTAAACATTTCTCCTATATCGATATATAAGATGTAAATATATTTTAAAAAGTGTAAGGAACAAATTCATTTCATAGAGCTTGGGATGCATACCATAGAACTTAAGAATGCATGCACACTTTCCATCAAAAAAGTTGAGCCACTTTATATAATGTTTATTATTATATATGGTAATGGTGCAATGTACATTCCCATGTCAATTTGTATTTAATTAGTCTAGATTTATATAAAATATTTTATTTTCATGGAATTTTATGTATAGTTAAGAAAAACATATATGTATCATTTTTTATCATATATATATGATTTTAGGTGAGTGTGTATCGATTCTATCATGATAGATTACCTTTATGAATTAGAACCTTCTACTTGATGGTATTCTCTCTTCAATATGAAAGAGTATCAATGATTCTTATTGCACTTTCATAGTTAATTGTTGGTATAATTATTCTTATTTATGGTTCAAAAGATAATCAAATTGTTTGCTTAATTATTTGCTAATAAACAATTAATACAATAATTTAATGATTAATTTAGGTAAATTAAATAGGATGTGACATAATATAAATGTCTCTAATATGTCTTTGTCACCCAGTGTCATTACATTTATAAGCAAGAGTATTTTGTTATATTTGTTATAGGTTTTTAAAAGTTCCTTTTCTCTTTTGGACAATTTGGTTTTCTTTTTATAATGGTCGTCAACCATAGTGTCTTAGTAGTAGTAGTTGGTATTGCTAGCTTAGATGCACATAATCATGACACCTCTAAGAGACATAAAAGTTCATCTCAAAAGTGGTAACAAAGTAAATCCTTTTCTTTTGATTTTATTTGTTACTTGTTGATTTTGATAATGCATGCAAGTCACTTGAGATTTTTACATTAGCAAAATATTATGTTGGTCGAATCGCTTTTGAAAGCATGCTCAAAAGCTAGGTGAATTTCACTTGTGTTCCTCATGGGGTTTGCACATTTAAACTATTCAAAACCTCACATAGTATTTTTTCCTTCTTTTTGGAGATAAAATTTATGAATTTCATTTTGAACATAGCCCTTGGTATATATGTAGTTCCTTGTTGGTCTTTCCTCCATGGACTCAATATTGTGTTCTCTTTAAGAGTGTGTCCTCTAAGTCATAGTCTAGCTCAAGTTTCTTGCTCTAGATCTCTCTTTAGCCTTTTCTTATTGTATTATGACATCTTTAGGTGATGTTTATGTTGAGCCAGCTAATTTTTTCATGTTATCTCCAATTTTTTTTGTACTAGGTTGACCTATCTAAGGATCTCAAAGATTATTAATAACATTGATTTAATTGAGCATTATCTTATTTAGAGAATCGTGATGTTTCAACTTTCCCAACATAGGCTAGAGGTCAAAATTCTCTGAACACAAAATTAGGGATTGTCCTATTGTCTCTTAGTGAAATAAGCCAATTCTTAAACAAATTCCCAAGTATATTTTATTTAGTTTATTACATATTTGCACTTTGATTGATAACTTGGACATCCCGACACTTGGGGAAGTTCAATATTTTTGGTGGGGCTTAATTTTTAGTATTGATCATATTGAGAAGATTATAATTTTAGTTGAGGGTTTCATGTCTATAGTTTGGATATCTATCTTAGTCATGTTATAGGTTTGTCTTTTCATCATTCTCTGATCATCTTGAAAAGGGGAAACTATAAGCAATGGAGAGATGATATTTAAAACATTTTTGTTAGCTTCATCTTCTACCACATTTGTATGGTATTTTTCCTCAACTAGGTATTGCTTGCAAGAAATTTGTTTGGAATTTAAAAAATGATCATGTCATACTTGAGTGATTGGTCTAGATTTTGATGATAACACTTGAAGTGAACTCTTTATCACATTGAGTTTCCTTGTGCTCTTTGGACCAAATTTTGGGTGATCTATGGAGATTGTGATACATGACGATTCCTAGATGATATTGTTTTAGATTTCCTTGTACCTCTTGATGATTTAGATAATATTCCATATGAACATGATAATATTCAAGTGTTTTCTTTTTATGGAAAACTTTGTGTCTTTAAATGACGAGGTTTCTCCAGATTCTCCTTTGTCTCATATAAAGACAATTGTTGATCCTTCACCTTCATTGATTCCTTGTGTATAATTATTGATTAAGACTCCTCTCATTCCCACTTCTTTAGAGTTACTTCAATTCAATAGGATCATCATAGTCTTTTAGATCTTCAATCTTTTTGGATCACTTACTTGATAATTATTTTAGATTATTTTTATGTCTCATTTGAAAGACACACTTGAAAATATGCATATCTTCTTTGATGACATTTATTTCACTAATTTTATCTTGTAATCATTATCTTTGAATATTGTTGTCCATGAGTTCCCACATGGTCTTGATTTTTCATCTTCTTTGATTGGGGTAGCACCTAATTTTGTTGTGGAATACTTTAGCATGGAGACACTCGATCATTTTTAAAAGACACATATCATGATACTTTTTTCCTCATTTCGCTTCTTGGAGTTGGGGTTTCTTCTACATAAACAATTAGAATTATTTATTGGACTAAGGGAGGAAAGTTGTTTGTAGGCACTGGATTGTCTTTTGTCTTCAAGCATTCACCATTGGCATGGGAGCTACTTAATTATGGGGGATCTATAGTTTCACTCTTTCTCTCCTATAAGGGATATCTACTCTATATTTGTGGTGGATGTAGTCCTTCGAGGGTCACATGATGAGTTCTCCTTCCATCACTTGTACATGTTTATTTTCTTTCATCCTCTCTTTTAGAGAGGGGTTTTTCCCTATGGATTTTTCTCCTTTACTTTATTTGTGAGAGATATTTTGTTCACGGGCATGTAACAAGGCCTATTATCTAGGATGCATCCTTGTATTCTTACATTTGTTTAAGTTTCTCCATATATTACACTTAAGGGGGATGTTGGTGTGAACATGGTATATTACCTAACTAGTTCACCTATTAGGTCTTATTCACACATGTTCACATGTTAAGTTTACTCGGGGCTTTATGAATCTTTCTAGAAGTCTCTAGTATGCGTGTGATCTTATCTTTAGTTGACTCATGACAAGATTAAAATAATTGTTACATTCTTGTCTTGTCATATCTCTCAACCTTTCCTATATAAGCAAGACCTCATATATATATATTATATAGTATCATTCATTTATTATTGATTATTGTACTATTATTGTATCCATAATCAAACAAACTATGTTCTTTCTCTACTCTCTTGTGGAAGGTTACTTTTGGTTTTGCAGGCGATTTTAGGAGCTTGAGTCCTTGCGTGACTCTCACAATTTCTTCTAGGGAAAGTGTAGGTAACTTAATTTTTTTTTTCTATTTCCTTTAAAGTTGAAACTCTTTCTCAACCTAATTTTATGCATAGTTTCATAGAGATGAATTTATCTTTGGGTTTCTAATAAAAAATTGGCTAAAAGTAGGAAATAACATTTGGAATTATCTTCATTATGAAAGGCTAACATATAGATGTAGAAATTATTTTGGTATTGGGCATATGTTTATATCATGTCTAGAAGAAAAATGAAATCTTTGCGTAAAGAATCATAGTTGTATGACGTTGATATGCATCATAATGTAAAGGATCCTATGGGAGATGTTCCTTTTCCCTCTATTGGCAGTTTGGATTTGTTGGTACTAGGATCCTTGTCTCCTAGGGTGCCCTTGTAACTAATATGAACAAACCTTTGACTAAAGATCTAGCTTTTCCAATGATTAGAAATTTATTACAACAAGAATTAGTTCCACAAAAAGCTCTAGCTCTCATAGGTTTTACTAATAATAGAGTAGAAGTGGATCAAGAGAACATATCTCCCATGTACAATTAGTAGCATTAAGTAAGCCTTTGGATGCTCCATTGAAGAGTAATAAGGTGGTTAGTATTATACAATTGTAGGAAATATGGAGATGATATGGGTGGGAACTTTGGATTTAGATGAAAAATATGTCAAATAGTTTAAGAAAATGAAGAGGAACAATCTGGAGAGTTTAGAGGAGTATTGAACTTTAGTAGGGGGTCAAGGATATGAAAATGTAGATCTAGAGAAGGTTTCTTATAGGTTAGATGGATGAATTTCAATTTTAAATAGAAAAGACAAATAAAAAATGTGTCTCTTGTTAGGAGATGCTAAAATCTTATGATAAAAGGAGGATAAATAATATACAATTTTTAATATAATTTATCTAAAAATAATAATAATCTATATAATATTATTGAATAAATCATACGTAATAAAATATAGTTTTAAAATTATATAATGATTATATATTAATTGTTAAAATACATTATATTATATAATTTAAATATACTATATATTTTTAATAAGTAAATTATATAGTTTTTGAAAGGTTAATCTTTCACTTATACTAATGCATTTAGTTTCTAATAATATAATATGAATAGTAAAAAAAAATTCATGGTAATTTTTTTTTATCATGAATAATATATAAATAAAACCTACACATTCATTTTATTACATGAATAAGCATTCTTTTAGTGAGTAGCACTAGATGAAATACATAAATTGATGATTTAAGTTAAAAGGACTACCATCAAACAAATCTTGGATGTAGATTTTTTGAAACAATGTCTTAAATGATAAGAAACAAAAAAACCTTGACCTTACATATATATTATTATACTATTTTACTTTTGTCTCATTCTCAACATTTATAATATGGTGAAGGCATCTCCCATGCTCTCATACCATGTAAGATTTAAGATCCATTTTTTATTATGAGATGATATACACACACTGTATTTGTTAGAAACCCTAGATCAGACATGCAAACCTAAACACCTTCCACAGAAGAGAAAACATAAAAAAAGCAGAGCTTTGCATGTAATGTGCAAAATGATATATTCAGGAATTCTATATTACAATGAGATGAGTTGCTTTATAAAAGCAAAGTATGCAACCCTAATGTTGACCTAAAATTAGCTCAACCTAAGTAAAGTTATGCAAGTGTAATTAAATATTAATTACACTAACACCCCCCCATAAGTGCAACTTAGGGAGACAAGATAAGCATGCACCTAAAACTAAGATGAATGCAAGAAATCATGAATGGGTCCCGGCAACTAGGCCTGATCAGGTACCCATGTACAAATGTAATAATGAGGTAGAGAAGGAAAACCCAGTGGGACAACCCCCCCTACAATGCGATGACTGCTGCAAAGAAGCACTGGAAGAACACTGTGGAGTAACATTGGAACCGCAATCCGGCAAGCAAGGAAAGATACTTCTGTCTACAAGAAACCATATCGGAATCATAATAATGTGACAGCAGACCCGATGCCACGAAACACTCGAAAACACCAAACTGGAACAACCTTGGAACCATAGAGCAACAGTAGATGATATGATGATGACAGAATCTAGAAGCCGTGAATCTCGATACCGATGCCAAACTAAGACTAAAACTCTTCCATGGGAAAAAGTACCATACAGACTCCGGAACAATAACCACAAATTTAGTGGCCCTCAAATTGAGATGGATCTGATGCGGATCACTAACCATAGGCTCTCAATCTAAAGTGTGAACCAAAATGAATCTGGTATGTGTCAAACTAAGACAAAATATGGCCAAAAGAAACTAAGAAACCAGATTACAACCCATGCGAGTTGCCATCAAAACATGATGAAGATTATTATGCAAGAAATCCCCCCGATGGAACTTTATATCAGTTCATTTATTACAATCCCCACTGACTGCAAAAGGAGAGAATGCTTAACATGGTATCAGAGCCTTGACATGTAGCCCCTTCTCAAATTGTGGAGAAAACCATTGCAAATTTCGTTCAGGGTTCCTCGAGGATTTCATGCCTTGAGCTCATCTATGCGGCATTTTGGATCAGATCAAGCCTTTCCATTAGATTCAAAGCGCTGGAAAAAGTCAGGTTTGGCTATTATTTTGCAGATTTTGGCCATGATTTGCCAGATCTGTGAGGGTTTCAAATTGGGTGTTTTTTTGCAAGCTTTGGAGGTCGCCATCTTTTTGAAGCATTTTGAGCAGAAACGGAGGTCACCATTGCATTCGCAGCGGCCAAAAACCCTAAGATCGCCTTTCGTTTCATCGATTTTGGCGAAGTTGATCCGGAGGGCAAAATTTTTTTCCCAGAAGGGGCGTACGGCCTCCCCAGCACACATTTCGAGGCAGTTTTCTTCATGAAAAATGAGGAAAAAACCGGAAACGCTCATCGTTTGTCACATCGCCAATTCAGATGGTTCCGCCGTCGGGCGGCCACCAGGCGGCCACCCGCCAGCCGCTCAACCCGGTGGCACTGCTCCATCCGCCGCTCCCCTCGCCTCACGGGCCCGCTGCCACCAGCGCAGGTCGTATGGGGGATCGGGCGCTATGCGCCCCGCCCCCGGCCGCTTCCTCTGCATGCCCGTGGTCGTATGGGCGACCAGGGGCTCTGCCCCAGTCCCCTGTCCACCAGCCCCTGGTTGCATGCAGGACCAGGGGCCCATTTTTTTTAGCCCCCTGGGCTGCCTGCAGGCCTTATAGGCCATTCTGGAGCACTTTTACAAAATCGGGCGTAACTTTTGCGTATGGTGTCCGTTTTTCACAAACGAGATACCGTTGGAAAGCTGATTCCGACGCCGATCTATTCAATGTTTTAGTTTTCCTAGATTTTTCCTCAGATTTATTTTGCAGGTCCTTGAACTTAGATGTTGTTTTCACTCCGGAGGGCATATCTTTTGACTCGGTGATCCTTTTTTCGCCATTCTTGCGGCATTGGAAAGCTGGTTTAGTCTTCTACACAGATCTGAGGTCTATTTTCATTTTATATTTATGAATGTTAGGCATTCTCTCCTTTTGCAGTCAGTGGGGATTGTAATGTGCAAAATGATATATTCAGGAATTCTATATTACAATGCGATGATTTGCTTTATAAAAGCAAAGTATGCAACCCTAATGTTGACCTAAAATTAGCTCAACCTAAGTAAAGTTATGCAAGTGTAATTAAATATTAATTACACTAACACCCCCCCATAAGTGCAACTTAGGGAGACAAGATAAGCATGCACCTAAAACTAAGATGAATGCAAGAAATCATGAATGGGTCCCAACTAGGCCTGATCAGGTACCCATGTACAAATGCAATAATGAGGTAGAGAAGGAAAACCCAGTGGGACAACCCCCTACAATGAGATGACTGCTGCAAGCAGAAGAACACTGTGGAGAACACTGTTAGAATCCAAGATCACCTGCATGCAAATGGATACCTGTCACATGCAAAAGACATGCAAAACCAACAAGATGTTCTATAAACCTCAAAGTGTAAAATGCATTATGAGAATCTTGTTATTACAAAGAGATCAATCCTTATGAAGGAGATCAAGAAACCCTAAAAGGGAAACCCTAAATGAAATCCTAGTGTGCACACTTAATAATTAATCAATTATTAATGTGCCTAAGTTTAGCTTAAGCAACTAGAGGAATAAGTGACTTAATTAATTAACCAGTATGATATAATTAATTAAGCGTAATAAAATTATTACTCTAACACCCCCCCTTAAGATGAACTTAGGAAGAAGCTAAAACACTAGAATAAGATGCATGCAAGCAAAGATGGGTCCCGACAACTAGGCCTGATCAGGTACCCATTTACAAATGCAAGAAAGAGGTAGAGGAGGAAAACCCAATGGGACAAAACCCCCCTACAATGATATGACATACTGCAAAGAAGCACTGGAAGAACACTGTAGAGTAACACTGGAATCGCAATCTGGCAAGCAAGGAAAGATACTTCTGTCTACAAGAAACCATATCAGAATCATCATAATGTGACAGTAGACCCGATGCCACAGAACACTCGAAAACTCCAAACGGGAACAACGCTGGAATCTATGAAGCAGCAGTCGATTATTGAATGATGTATCACTGAAAACGAAGTGCAAAGATGCAAGATGCACTCTCCCAACTGCCAAAATATCCAGGTAATCTCCAAAACACCCATCGGGCCAAATCTGGATTAACGAAAAACCTAGGATAGATACAAAAAAAAGTGCATGGACAGCAACATAAAGCTCCTCAATACCTTTCCAATGTCGCAAAGATAGCGAAAATCGGAGATCATGGCAAAGAGTTATGAGCTCAGAAGCATAAAATAAAAATCTAACTTCAACTAGCAATAAATGTAGTAAAACAGGAAAATACTATAAAATAAACTGCACCAAATGAAAGTACTCGGAACTAGCTTTCTGGCGATATCTCGTTTGCCCAATTTCAATACTGTATGCCCAAGTTATGCCAAAAACAAAAAAACTGCTCTTTTAAGGCAAATAAGGGTTAGGGGGACAAATTGCCGTACGGCCGATGACGTCAGCATTTCACTGGAAAAAAATTTGACGGCCATCTGGCCGTCGACGCAAAAATTCGGCCCCCTGTAGAAAAAAATTTCGGCCCTTGGTCTTCCATGCGACTGTGGGCATAGGGCAGGGGGCTAGGCGGAGCCTCTGGTTCTCCATATGACCGAATCTGGGCTGGGAGGCCGACCAGGGGCCTGGCACTTAGCATGTGGTCGTCGATAAGACCATCAGCCGCAGAAGTGGAGCCCTCAAGGGTTGGCAGAGTAGAAGGGGTAGCCAACGGTGGCGACGGCGAACGGGTGGCCGCTTGGTGGCGGAGCCGATTTGCACAGTGAGCGTCGACGCAAATCCCGAGATCGGCCTTTTTAATTTTTTTTTTCGATTTTTGTGTCTCGGAACGCGTGCTGGTGAGGTCGTACGGCTTCCCTGGCAAATTTTTTTTGCCTCCCAGATCAACTTCACCAAAATCAACCAAACGACAAGCGTTCCTAGGGTTTTGAGGCGCTGCAAACGTGATGGCGACGTCCGTTTGAGCCCATAGTGTGCCAAAAAATTGGCTACCCCCAGATCTTGCAAAAAAGATGCCTGTGGAAACCCTTGCACTTGAAACTCACTGAGAAGCCATATGTTTAGATCACGAATAGGCAGATGCAGGTCTGGAGCTCTGATACCATGTTAGAAACCCTAGATCAGACATGCAAACCTAAACACCTTCCACAGAAGAGAAAACATCAAAAAAGCAGAGCTTTGCATGTAATGTGCAAAATGATATATTCAGGAATTCTATATTACAATGAGATGATTTGCTTTATAAAAGCAAAGTATGCAACCCTAATGTTGACCTAAAATTAGCTCAACCTAAGTAAAGTTATGCAAGTGTAATTAAATATTAATTACACTAACAGTATTGATAGAGTTAATTGATCCACTAACTGACATTGTACCACTTTTTCTCAATCAATGCCACTTTTTTCTTAGTTAGATTGATTGAACTAATCCATCTATTGATAGTTCAACTCTTGACCTTATAGTTAGATTGAGTTAATTGATCCACTAACTGACATTTAAACTTACGACAAGTATAGACATGTTATCTCGTTGAGTCATGCATTCAAGAAAACTATTTATATGTATTAGATCCACTCATTTGATGGTTGATTTGATTATTTATTTCGTCTATTCTAAAATAGATTTTGTTCTTGCATACTACATCATTTGTTGTGCTAAAAACTATTGTAACTTTCTTCATGCACCTAGATCCAAGCTCATGTGGTTAAAACTCCCACCAAATATTACATGGTATGAGTATTATTGGTCTTTGAAGTATGAAGTATGTTCATGTCCATTGAGGAGAGGGTTTCATTTGGAGCTTCACATTGATAGATTTGTATTGGTGATTCTTGACCATATTAGAGCCCACCAACAATTCTAGAGCAATCGAGAAACAAAGATTTTCCTTTCATTTCATCTAATTTGAACACTTGAAAGTCACTTTATTTAAATTTCTAATTGCATATATTCTACTAAACATAATACACCTTACATCTATAGAGTGGCCAAGAACCTATAAATTGACATATAATTTATTAAATTGAAGTAGGTTAAGCAAAATAAAGTTTTTTTAATAGTATTGTAAAACATTGTTAACTTTTTTTCTATACTTTGTAATTTGTTTGACTTATGAAAAATAAAGAATATTAAAAAACCTATTTTTATTTGTATTTGTGAAATGAAAAATTTGATTGTTGTTATAAAATTAATTGATATCTACATATTCATCTTATAATACAATGACAATCTTTTATTTATTTATTTTGGGGTTGACATAGGAGAATGTGTCCCTTTATGATACAATGACAATCTTTAAAGCTATTTTAAAATAGAATCACTCTTAGATAGTAGAAAATACAAACGAAGTAGAGGCAAATTGGTTGAAACAAAAGAAAAAGCTATACAAGTTACCAAATCATTTTCATACATGTATAAATATTTTTGTGAGCAAGGTATTGACCCTCCACTAAATTTTTAATCTTGAGAAGAGTTGAGATTGTTAGGATCTCAGCTTGTTTCCGAAACATCCAAATATCAACACTAACATTGAATTTGTTCATTTAAATACATAATTAAGTATCTTTATTTATTATACAATTATTTTCATATGTACTTTTAATTTTCAAAAACATATACCCACATCTCATATATAGATTTCATTTAATTAACCTCAATTCTATTTAAGAAAAGTTTTCTTTTATAATATTATACTTATTAAATATTAATAAATAGTATATATTCTTATCTTTAATAATTAATTAATAATTTGTAATAATATTTAAATGCATTACAATTATATAGTTAAATTGAAAATATGATATTTCTATAATATATGATATAAATTGTGTGTAATTTATTTGTATTTATATTTTAGATCATACCATAGAATTATACATAATTTTCTATTAAAATTTTGATAATTTATAAATAAATTATTTATGCTAAGCTAAGGTGGGAAAATGGTCTCACATCCAAAAGTTACAAAAACAACTTAAAACATAAAGTTTAGCAAAATAACTGAATGATGCACCAATGCAACATCAAGGGGAGTAAAAAATATGACACAATAACAATAGACAAGCAAAAAACAACTTAGATGATATTCAAGTTGCGAGGCTCATAAGAGCATTCCACTCATTAGTGATTTGGTTCAACTTCTTGTTCCACACATCCAAATTTTTCTCCTCCCTTTCCTTGGCCACACGAATCGTTTTCAATTTCTTCTTCACATTTTGTCTTTTCTCCTCCAATTTCCTTTTCCTCTTACAAGATGACCATAGAAGTGGTGGAACACTCCAAGTCTTTGGTGAGAGAGAGAATTCAAACCACCATGTCTTTGAGTTGGAAGATTTTGTTTCCCATCTTTTCTTGTTTATCCTTTTCAAAAATCTACTTTTTTGTCTTTTTATTTTGTTTTGTTTTATTTCTAAAACTCCTTCTGATGGTTACTACTTTCTTCTTTTTCTTTTTACATTGCATTTTTTCCAATATGTGGAGGTTCAAAAAAGAGATTTGAATCCGAAACTAGGGAAACCGAATCGATCTTCACCTCCTCACTATCAAGACTTAATACAATCAGAAATAACAAAAAAAGTCCTCAAAACTATTATAAATCAGATCCATATCTTCCTCTTCATTGACTTCACCACAATCCTAATATTTTGAATTTCAAATCCTATCTATTTTATCTCAATATTATAGATAAGCAACTAATATTTTTGAATTTCATATCCTATTTATTTTATTTCACGTCATATATCCAATTGCTAACCAATGCTGACGCAAAGACAGATGTATTATGGTATAAATCTATTATTAGTATTGTGTGAAGGCCTACTATGATATTAGTGTCGCTTTCATAACACACTACGGTAGAGAACTTTCGTAGGCCAGATGTATATATTGCGTTCCTCCTCACCAGCAGTTTCCCGACTACACGTCGTTACACCTTAGCGCAGCTCCAATGAATATCCAGCAAAATAATAAAATTGCATGATTGAATGGATAAGACAAATACCGAGGCAATTTCATACATATCGGATACCTTGTTTTCGTCATAAAATCGGATACTGATTCAAGGGCTTAATTGAATTGTTTCTGTGTTCGCGGTTCGCATTTACTGTAATGGGAAAAATGGAGGTGACCATGGAAGTGGGAAGAGATGGCGTCGCTCTTATCAAGATCACCAATCCCCCTGTCAATGCTCTCGCCAAGCCAAGTAAGGATCATAAATTATTAGTAACTACGCATGCCTTCTTTTTGACGATTTGAGGTCCTGTAGTCCATGAAAATTTAGGGCAAAGATTGAAAGTTTATATTTCCTCGAGGCCTTTTTACCGTGAATGTTTAAAGCAGTAAGTGTTTCGAAAGGTTTGGGCAATTGCCGTAGATTTGGGTTTGACAACAGCGTTCTCCATTCTATGATATGAAATGTCGGCTGATTTTTTTATGTGGGAAAAAGGAACTGCAAAATTAAGATACGGGTTGCGTCTGACTTTAGTGGAATTTATTGCTGGCCTATCTCGTGTTTCTACGCAGTGATTTTGGCTGTACCATGATCAGTTACGGATTTTGGCTGTACCATGATTAGTTACAAAACCCAACATTCAGACAAGTGGAATTCCAAAAGTATAGCAGAGAATCACACAGAACCCTTTTCTTTATCAGTGTAAAAATTTGGGCGAATCAACCTAGACTTACATGTTTCTGGGCAGCCTTTATGGTAATATGATGGTTATTTACTAAATCCAAATCAGATTGGTCATATTTCGAAACTATAGATAAAGGGTCTTGGAGAGGGGTGACATTAATGAGCCATTTTCATATCAGTAAAAAATTGGTAAATGAGTTTATCTTATTGAATTATGCGTGGATACAACTGTGTACTGGTTTTTTTTATTCCAAACTTTTCATCTCTTTTTGAAACCCCTCTTCAGGGAATTAATAGATGAAATATATGTTTTTTGTATTGCTTTCATTGTCCCTTAAAGATATGATTTAATGGGTCTGAAGTTGGTCACATGCATAAATAATGACTTTTTAGAATTTTTTTAATTTTTTTTTAAGGTTATGCAGAAGAGGTTTCCAAGAGTTATAAATCATCTATTCCTATTACTATTGTTATCATGTTGCATAGCCTCTATCGCTTCTCTATCTGTCTTTTCAAACAGTGATCCTTCTTTCCTGACATTTGAGACTTTAGCCTCATTAATGTAAATATCATGTTTTGTTGCAAAATAATGTTCTGCCAATGCTGATTAATCCATCTTATCATACTTTACATCCCGATTGTGTTCCTTGTTTTTATGTATTAAGTATTCTTTTCGGTAATATGATGATTAATTTATAATTACTAAACCTAAAATATAGATTGGTCCGAATACAAAGTCTGTGGAAAGTGTGGTTTAAGGAAATCTTTTCTTATCAGCGTTAAAATTTGGCATATCAACTTAAAACTTATCTGTTTAAACTTTATATGTATTCTTCTAGCTACCATGATGATTAGTTATTAAACCAAAATTCAGACGGGTCAGCAGAATTGATAATTTTTTCATTAATTACTTCACAGTTTTTCCTGACTATGGCTTGACAGTAAGGAGCTATCTTACACATTGTAGGGTCACAGGTTTGAATTATACGGATGACTACAGAATAGCTATTTTTAATTTTACCTAGGGGATTGATGTAACTGTGCATTCCCTGGCAAAAAATAAGAATCAGAGTGGTCAGATTCCCAAACTATAGAAAAGGGTCTCAGGAAGGGGCGATGGTAAGGAACTCTTTTCTTATCAGCGTAACAGTCTGGCAAATAAAAAATTCAGATTCATTGGACTCCATAACTAGAAAAAGGGTCTTAGATAGGAATGATTTTATAGAACCCATTTCCTATCACTGTAAGAATCTGGCAAATCAAAGCCAAATTGGCAAATTGTAAATAAACTTTATGAAAGTCAACTTTAGAAATTGTGGAAAGGTGGTACTCAATATTTGTATATACCATATAGTTTAAGTCTATATGCGTTCTAATTGATGGCAGAGTAATTGATGCTTTTCTAAAGCAAAGCAATCTTATGTATACAGGGGTACCAGTAAAAAGCAGTCAGTGCAACCCCAAAAGCTTGTAAATGCAGGGAAAGGGGTGCGGCTGTGTTTGAAAACATACAATTGTAACAAATTCTATATGGGTGTTCAAAAATCAGCACTGATAGTGAACATTTAAAGCACAAAAGAATACATAATAATAAACATCAAATGAAATGCCTTCGTGGCTCGAACTGTAAATTTATCAGGTTCAGAACTACAAACTTATGTTACAATATTGAATATATGAGAGATAAAAAATACACCTCCTGTTGCATCATCCTCAGCATTCTGCATCTGTTGATCCTTTTGCATGTGAATCTTCCTCGCTTCTGTGGAGCTTTTTAGTGCAAAAAAACTGCCATGATTCCTCCAAAGGAACTCCAGGCTTTTCTTTTCCAGAAACCCAATGCAGAGCTGAACCCTGCCGATTTTTACTTGTGGAGCAATCAGATTGTTTATGCCCCAAATGATTTCAGCATAAGCATCTGAATGGGAACCCTTCAATATTCACATATCGCAGCCATGAGCCTACTGGAGAAGAAATTTGAATAGAACAGAAGATCGGCCTAGAGAGGTCCAAAAACACACATGCTCTTGCATAGCTCCAATGACAGCCATCACTGGCAAGATCCAATTTGATAGAAATCCTGATTAAACAAATCTCTTCCTTCGATCTACAGACCAAGGGGAGGTGTTAAAGGTGTATGCAAAGGGATATTGCAAGGAGAACTGCCAGCTCAAGGTCAGAAAAGGGCTACCAAGGGCTGATGAATAACCCTGTTCTGCCATAAAACCAAGCCCCTTGATCCCAGATGCATTCCTTATCTGCAGCCATATTGAATGGTATTAGGAAGAAACTGTTCAAAAGAGCAGACAGGGAGGGGAGATGGTCATGCCACGATTCTAACATCCATTTTCTGAAAGCCTGCTCCTTAACAACTTTACCTATAAACCTTTAACCTAAAGGCTAAAACCATAGAAATCTTCTGCCCTGATCAAGCTTCAAAACTTCAGCAGACAGACTCAGCTTTAAAGGTGAATGCTCTAGAGACACAGGGATATCTCCCAAAGCCACGATGTGAGCTTTACGACAAGTAGCATTTGGATAGGGTGAAGTTGATTCCTGCATACTATATACCTCTTTTGTTGAAGCCCTCCCTTGATTAGCCATAACTCCCTTTTCAGCAGGTTTTCTTCCCTTGAAGCTGTAAACTGCTCTTTGTAGAAGGAGCAGCATGTATGATACGGGTTTCAACATTTCTGCAACCTTGCAATATCTCACAAGCAGAAGACGGGGCATAAGTATTAGCCAGCATAGCAGAACCATTTTGTAGATTCTTAGGCGGCAGTCGATCTTTCTTCTTTCGTTCCTCATGAGTAGGTCTACTAGCAATCCTTGGAGATGAACCTCCAACAAATGAATCAAGAGGTCATCCTCAATTATGCCCAGAAAGGCATTATTACCACCATCATCCTCATCATCATCCTCTTGCTCATCCAGATTATCTCCTAGCCATTATCCTGCTCTTCTTCTTGCTCATCATTGCCATATAAACCTTTTTGAATATATTTAAAATGTAATGCTGAATTTCCTCCTACAAAATGGTTGATTTCTTGCCAATTGTAGTGGCTTTACATGTGAAAGGAAGCAAGGTATGTGGAAATGCTTCCTAAACTAATCTTAGAGGAGGGTAATGTGCAAATTTTAGATCTTTACAATTACAGAAATGAGAAACACATATAAACATATAAAGAAGTATACCATAATATAGGTGTATATGGGAAAAACCTATTTGGGAGAAAAACTCCACACTCCAAAACATGAACCATTTGTATTGTTAGCAAGAAGGGTTACAGTATAATTTGAGGGACATGCCCTTATAAGGGTATCGCCAACATACAACTTTGGAGAAATTCCAGTAGCATAACAAAACTTGCAAACCAACTATCAAATATCTCCATCATCCAATAAATAGAAGTAATACAAGAAACCGTCAAATGGTAATTACAAAACCACAAGCTAAAACCACCAAAAAATGTGGTGCCCAAATATCTAGTCAGAAAATGAACACCCAAATCCCAAGATGAGTTCACAAGCTATAAAAATAACATATTTCTTCCATTTGTCATACACATGTTATAATCTATTCACCAACTCAAGTGTTCCATTTTGGCTTCATTATCTCCATTCAAAGATGCTTGATGACACATCACAACATGTGTTATAAGTTGATCAACAAGTATAACTCTCTCTTACAACACTTTTATGTCTCTTAGATGTTTTTACATTTCCAATATGGGAGACCCAAATTCTAGAGGCCATAACTTTTAATCTGGAAGGCCATTGGGACCCTTTTAAAAAAATCGTAGAGCTTGAAAAGATCTACACAATAACCCTTTTTAAAAAAATTTGTAGAGCTTGAAAAGGTCTACACTAAAAGCATCCTTGGAAGCGATGCTGAACAACTTGAAATTTTTATTTTGGCTAAAAACCAACTCTACAGTCCAAAAATTGAGGTATTCTATTTCATAATCTGAAAATCGCATTTTTTTATACTTAATATAAGGAGCAAGGATCAGATACCTTTCCTAACAACATGCTATAATATGTATTTAAAGAAAATGTATGTGTTAATGTAATGTCCCCTTTCTAGCTAGTGGTTTGGGGATCAAGGTTAGCCTATCACTGGGGTTCCCGTAGGCTAGCGAGATGTGGAGGGGACCCTTTGGGGGAGTTTCAGGCTCCTTAGCAGGCTGTTTGTTTCATTCCAACATACTTGCTATTTATAGTAAGTATTATCAAGCTCAGTGACAACACACTTGTAGTTGGTAATGGTGACGGGGCACTCTTGGGAGATGATTGCTAGACTTTGGCCAGGAGTTATTGAATTAATAAGTCACATTACTTTAATGATATTCTATTATTAAAGTGACTTATTAATTTAATGTTATAAAATTACTTTGATAAAGTAACTTATAACTTGGGCGTTAAATGAAGTAATAAATTGACTTTATTAAAAAAATTCATTTTGAGTCACTTTATGAATATTCAAGTGAAGGGGTGCTTTAAGACAAAACATAAAATATTAAAATATTATTGCCAAGGCAAGTTGGCGTGGATTTTGAGTGAGAAGATATTTAATATTTTATTGTTGAAAAAAGCAAAACCTAATCTTGGGCATGGATTTTGGAAAAGCATAAGGAGAAAAAAGATCATTGTTTTCATCTATCCAAGTTTATCATTCAAACACAGAAAACTGAGCACAGGGTTGTAGGTATTGTGTTACAATCCTGATCTGAGGACGGAACCCTCGATTAGGATAGGATCTACAAGTGTGAGAGACTGTCTAAGGGTTCTAGAATGGATGGCTTCACACATAGAACATCAATCTGAGCATTCACCAATCTATTTAGCATTTACTTTCAGCAATTTCCATTTACAACAGTAGTTTTGAATAATACAAAAGTCATACCAAAATTGCATCAGAGGCTGTACAATTCAGGAAATAAATTGAGAGTGTTTGGAGGTTGCAGTCAAATGAGTTTATTCTCCTAACTTGGGCGCACAGGTTTGACCAAGAAACCGTGGTTTTACAACAGCAAAAAAGGTGAATTCAAGTGGCACGTGGGAACCAAGAAGCCGTACAAGGCACAAAAGAAAGCACGTGTGAGATGGAGACCAAACCACCTTGCTTTGGAGGGTGTGAATTCCTTGCTTGGAGGCATCTACCATCATCCATCCAACCAGCATAAAAAACTATGATGAAATATGTGCAAAACGAGGCGTGGCGTCTTTGCATCACTGTTGTGTAAAAACCTAGGTTCCAAATTTTTGCATTTTGGCTTGTGGGTATCTTCTTATTATGTTCTAAATAAATAAAGATTACTGGGTTTTCAATTATTCAAGCAATTTCCCTTCCGTTATTGTTTTATGCAATTTTTTGAAATTTCTAGCATTGCCGCCGGCAACGAAAAAACCAAAAAATCAGATTTTAATAGAAAATTCAAAAGTCAGTTTTGAAACCCTGAGGGGACATCATAGTTAATCATTTGACTTGCTCAAGAGAGAACCACCAGTGACCTATCAGTTCTCAACTAATTATAACTTAGAGGGCTATTACTGAACCAGGTCTTACTAATACTTTTTAAAAGCACAATGTTATGTTTTATTTGTTTTGTTTTGTTTTTGCTCGATAAAATGTGGTCATGGGGACCACTCCCATAAACTAAAAGATTGAATAAAATAAAATTAAAATGCATTAGACCCATGTTCAAGGGTGCAAAATAAAAGAGAGAAGATCCATGTTGAGCATAAGGAAATTTCTTGCTGAATCTTTCTAGCATACTTGCCTTTCTTTGTCACTGTTATCCCTTCTTTAGCATTACCAAAAGTGAGCGTAGGTGTTTGATCTGAAGCATCAACATTTTTGTAGTGAAATTGATTCTCATTTTTCCCTCCTATCAATATTGCTTTGTCATTTCCTGTGACATCATTTGTATAAGGTTCATCACTAGGCGTTGGGTTCTTAGCAACCAAAACCCCCAACTGTGGGGAAAGTGCCCACATAACTAGAGGAGAATTGGGCAAAGGATTAGGCTCTTTCATAGTGTGCTCAAGGGAGGCGTCCACAATGCAATGATGTGGAAGAGTGCCAAGCCACCAAGAACCCAAATAGTCAGCCTTAAGCTTGGGCCTAGAACAATCAGTGGTGGTGTGTCCAAATTTGTAACATCTTTGACAGTGGAAGGGCAAACCTTCATAATCCAAAGATTGAGACCAACTGCGATCAAGAACTTTGAAAGTATTTCAATGGGGAGTTCTCTTGAAATATCCATATCAACAAGGATGTGAGCAAAGGTTGTGTGCGTGAAACTAGAGGTGTTCGAATCTATTGCCAAAAAAATGACCAATGTATTGCCAATGACTTTGAAGCAAGAATTAAACCAAAATTGTAATGGAAGGTTTGGGAGATGGACCCAAATAGGCTTCACCTTGAAAAATCCAGTGAAAGGATTAAATGTTGGGTACTAGGGTTTGAGCAGGAGCATATGTTGCCCCCATAACTAGCGCTCATAGAGGATAACATCCTGATCCTTCATGCAATCACAAAACCACAATAAAAAAGCCACAGGCATAAGGATAAACTTCCAGATTGCTTTTCATTAAGGGCTGCCATGCATTAGTAATCCACTTGCGTAGATTTGGGAGCCCAAGCCATAAGCGATTAAATTGACCAATTAAACCATTTGCGGCGAAAAACTTCTCTCTATCAATTATTTCACTTTTTAAATCCTTAGATGGGAAGAAATAGCTTGCTTGAGGGGAATGACCTTCGAATTGTCCATTGAATTTGGCTTAGCATCCAAAAAAATTGTGTTTTTAGGTCGTACATCCCAGGCAGAAGATTTTGCTCCATTGTTCAGGACAGCACTGACAGCAGTGTCCCTGAAAGAGAAACCTTGAGTCAAGCATAACACCTCATTGCCATTTTTGAAACCGCCGACACCATTTGCAAGAAAGTAGGAGGGTTTGTGATGACCTGAGATTGTATGGTTGCTAGAGCAGGAAGTGCCAGCATTCAAGGGTAGGGAATTGGATGCGGAAGCCCTAGAAATGTGAAAAAATGGAGCTTTCAGGAGCACCATTACGTCTTGCATAACACTGATAAAATGTTATGTTTAACTTTAAATATTGTATAGTTTTACCTTCTTTCTTATGTCAATGTACTATTTTACTATAAGAACATAATCTATGTCCATTTTATTAACTATTCTAACATTGCTATAAACCTGTGATTTGTTTATCTTGTTTCTTTTCAGTCCTTAGTGCACTTGGAGAAAAGTATGACGAGGCAATGAGAAGAAATGATGTGAAGGCAATTGTTGTTACTGGTATGTATGTCCTTAGAATGTAGACATTATTTTCATTTTCAAGGATTTTTGAGCTTCATAATTATATCCTGTCATATATAAATAGAAACACTTAAAAAATGACCATGATTTCTTTCCCTATTCTTTTTTTTCTCATCCAACAGGGCAGGGAGGCAAATTCTCAGGTGGTTTTGATATCAGTGCTCTCCAGGATTGTCAGAAGACTGGTAAACCTCTCTGAAGGATTATTACCAAAATTTATTTGATCTTTTGTTTCATATAATTTCGCAAGTTCCAAATTTTGTTTATGTTCAATTATTTTTAACTGTTTTCTAACAGGGGACATATCTAGCCTGGGTCGTGTTTCTGTTGATTTGATGATCAACAAAATTGAAGGTTGGTAATGTGATATTTTTGATATAATTTTTGTTACATTAGAAAGCTAATATTGATATTGCAAGACCGAAGGGGAATTTGTACTTTGGAAATGTTGTTTTTCAAAATAAAGTTAAGTATACAAGAAGACATGTTCTTTTTCTCTTGTTAGTTTTGGTTCATTGCATGCTTAAGAAATTAAAATGTTATGATTTGTTTTCTGATATAGATGCTAAGAAGCCCTCTGTTGCTGCTATTCAAGGGCTTGCACTTGGTGGAGGGTTAGAATTAGCAATGGTATGGAGCAACCACACTCAATTTCTTATCTCATATTTCCAAAGGTTCCTAAGATTGCATTACATGATCTCAGCCCTAAATTTTTAATGCATTCTGTTTGTGAAGTCTTGTCATGCTCGTATTTCAACATCAAAAGCACAACTTGGGTTGCCAGAGCTTTCTCTTGGAATTATTCCTGGTTTTGGTGGTAAGTATTGGCATCTTACTCTTGGTTGTGTTTGGATGTGCCGAATGCCATCCTTAATAATTTGAAATTCTGAATATTATTCAAAAACAAGGTTTGAATCACTGACTTTTTACAGCATTATAGAAAATTATGAGTAAGGATTGGCACTTTTCTCCCAGATATGTCTTTCTTCATTATTTGATTATTATTCATAAAAGGAGGATAAAATACTGTAAGTTTACATCATTTTATAAAATTAGTAATATTTTTAACTCAAGTTTCAATTTACTGTTTGGAATTTCAAAATGTTTTCTGTTTATCTGATAATGAGAATCCAATGCAAGAGAAGCCCATCAGTTGATATGAGGCAGTAAAGTTAGCCTTTGCATTTTTAGAAGGGCTCTAATATTCTAGTCACAGAAAATGCCAAAAACACGTGGGTTTTAAACAGACCCGCCATTTGCACTATGCCATTCTGACGTGGGTTGCCTGGTTTTATTAATTAAACTGGAAACTTGTAACCCCCTGTCCCCCACCCCTCCTTTTTTTTTAATTTTTGAGAAAATGCTTTTAGAACTATGTTATCGGGGCAACCCTTGTAATATCTGATGGCATTTGATGGTTTCTGCAGCAAACCCATCGCAATTTGGCCATTATTTTTTACCTTTTTGTATTTTGTAAGGGTTGTCTGTGCCTAGTGTTCTGTTCTATGGCGATTTAGTTTAGTATAATGGCAGAATGGCAATCTAGTAATATAAAATTGCAGTGAATATATCGAAGTATTTTTGATAACATATTTCTTCCTTTCTGTTCTTTAGAAAAGTTCAAAAGAGTGATCAATTGGGTCTCTGGCATTAAGGAAACATCAAACAACAATATATATTCATCTCTTCTTTATATCCTCTAAATATATTGGACCCTTTTCTCTTAGCGATTTATTTAAAGGATATTGAGAACTTTACTAAACTTTAATAATTTTAAAATTAAATGCAATTAGTATATTATATTTAAATTTTAATATTATTAATTTAATATTTTATGTTTAAAAATCAATATTATTTAATTTGATATGATATATATAAATTCTGTATTTAATTCCTGTTTTTAGGTTGAAATAAAGTATATATCAAATAATAAGCATTTGCAGTTTTTTTATTAGTATTTTGGTGTCTTTTTAATTTACTGTGTTTTTCCTGTTTCAAACTCGTGTAATTGAATTCCATTTACACTTCTGGTTTGCCATGCCATTGCCATGTACATATAATGGGACCATGCTCTAAACTTATATTGAAATTTGCAAAACAAGTGTCAATTTACTGTTTGGTCATTTTAAAGTGTTTTCTGTATATCTGATAATAAGAATCCAGTGCAAGAGAAACCCAACAATTGATATGAGATATAAAACTTAGCCTTTGCATGTTTTAAAAGGAAATTTGCTGGTATTATACGGCATGTTGCATCCACATGTAATATTATGCACAAGTTACAACAGTTTGATTGGCATGCTGGACCTTATTTGTTTAAGATTTTCACATGTTGAAGTCCATCCTGTGCTACGATTTTGTTTTTGTGCCTTGTAGACTAAAATAACATACATAAAATTTTACTCTGAACCATTTAATATGACACTTGCCTTATCTAAGTTATCCTTCTTATTGTATTCAATTTATTTAAATTGGATTCAACTAACTGAATTTTCTTTTTCTAAAAGGCACCCAGCGTCTACCTCGTCTTGTAGGGGTCCGAAAGGCAGTTGAAATGATGCTTGTAAGTTAATATTCCTCTTCTTCATTTGTTAATTGGGTGCAAAATTGTTTCTTGATGCTTCTTTTGAGTCTTGCTGAATATATACTTTATTTCAATCCCTGTCCATTAAACCTTTTTTCGTTTTTAATTATTTTACCTTTCTGTTACATTTATGATCATTCTACCGGATAAGTTTGGAACAATTGAAAAGTGGAATTCTTGTTAAGTAGTACATGTTTTTTTTCTGAAAGTTAATGAAGTGGTTGATTAGAGCATGGTTTTTAATACAAGCAGTTGTCAAAATCAATAACATCAGATGAGGGGAAGAAACTCGGACTCATTGATGCAATTGTGTCTCCTGGAGAATTAATAACCACAGCAAGAACATGGGCTTTAGAAATTGCAGAACGACGTAAACCCTGGATAACAAGTCTTGAGAGGACTGATAAACTAGAGTCGCTTGGAGAAGCTCGTGGAATTTTGAGATTGGCAAGAGCTCAGGCAAAAAGGACTTCTCCAAATCTGCCGCATCCCCAACTATGTCTAGATGTTATTGAGGAGGGTATTGTTTCAGGAGGTTTTGCAGGAGTTCTTAAGGTATGTACTTAGTTTGTAATACAAAAGATCAAACTGTGATAATTGAAATTGTAGAATGAACTTGTCTTTTCTAATCAGTTGATTCTATACTGATTTGGATTTTATGCTCCTTTTAGGATGTCTTGAATCTGCTAAATATATAGTATTATCCCAATTAAATGTTTATTGTACTATTGTGCCATATAAGGCCATGCCAATGTGTATAAGGCTAGCTATTATATCCGTTGAAAATTTGGTAAAAGACATTTCTTTCCCAACAGCAGCGGGCAATTACTAGGAACTACTTTTTACTTTGAGTTTGAATTCTCTTTGGATTAATTCTTGAATTTTTAGTGAGGATCTGTTTATTTTAGAGGTTTTTTAATTTCAATTTCAATATATTTTATAAAGCCTAGGCAGTTTCTCATTATCATATTACTCAGTGCTCACAAATAACTTTGCTATACTAGTGATTTCTATTGCAGGAAGAAGTGGGTTTTTTTGATATTGTTCTCTCAGACACTGCTAAAGGCCTTGTACATTTCTTCTTTAGCCAACGAGCAACTTCTAGGGTGACTGCACTTCATCCTCTGATATAGTTTCTTCTATTGTATTGATAAGCATTTTCAATCGAATGCAATAAAAATATTTACTCTATACAATTGCAGGTACCTGGACTGACTGACTTGGGGCTAAAACCAAGGGAAATTAAAAAAGTAGCTGTTATTGGTGGAGGCTTAATGGGTTCAGGCATAGCTACAGCTCTTATTCTTAGCAATATTCCTGTGGTTCTGAAGGAAGTAAATTCCAGTTTTCTTCAGCAAGGTCTTAATAGAATTTCAGGTAGACATGTTTTGGACCCTGGTTTCTAAGTTGTCAATTTTGAACCATTTGATTTTGGCGTTTCACCTTTTTATTTCCTCTTTTAAATTATATTTAGGTTTACTAGTCCTTAGTTTCTGCTTTATTTTGCAAATTTTCAAGGTGCTCATGTTGTTTCTACTATCTAAGTTGATAGCAATTTTTTTTTTTGTTACAGCAAATTTAAAGAGTCGTGTAAAGAAAGGAGTCATGTCAGAAGAAAAATTCAACAAAAGCATGTCTCTAGTAAAAGGGGTGGTAGATTACGCAGATTTTACTGATGTTGGTATGGTGATAGAGGTTGGCAAAAGCTATTTTGCTTCGTTTTATGTTATAAATGTTTACAGAATAAATATTTCTAATGGATTCCTTGGTCAGCAATCAAATTTTCTGATGGTTCATTTTATATGGTCAGCAAACAAATTTTCTAATGGTTCCTTTTTCCTTTGCTATTTAGCTTCATTTCATCTTATAAATGTTTACTGAATAAATCTAAAGATTCATTGGTCGGCAACCAATTTTTCTGATGGTTCCTCTTCCTTTGTAAAGGCTGTAATAGAGAAAATTCCGTTGAAGCAAGAAATATTTAGTGACTTGGAAAGAATTTGTCCTCCTCATTGTGTCTTGGCCACAAATACATCCACAATTGATCTTAATATCATTGGAGCAAAGACTCACGCACAAGACCGTATAATAGGGGCACACTTTTTCAGGTGATTGTAAGAGTATTTGTCTACTTGTTCGTTGTTCTATATGCTGTAGTACTTTATGCTGAAAACTGAGCAGCCTTATTTTAGTTATTTCTTCTTTTCAAATTATTGCTTATTGTGCACTTTTAATTTTCTATAGTGCTCTATTTTGAGCAGCCCAGCACACGTGATGCAGCTCCTTGAAATTATTCGAACAGAGAAAACGTCACCTCAAAATGTTGTTGACCTTATGAATCTTGGAAAGATTATAAAGAAAGTGCCTGTTGTGGTGGGGAATTGCACTGGTTTTGCTGTTAACCGAATGCTCTTTCCATACACTCAAGGGGCACATTTGTTGGCAAACCTAGGTGTTGATATTTACAGAATCGACAGAGTTATAAAAGCTTTTGGAATGCCAATGGGTCCATTCAGGTGAATGTGCTTGTGTTTATCAATCCAAAGAGTGTTTGTCAATTTAAAAAATGATAATACAGATAATGTAGGTCAAATATTTCCAGTCTAAACAACTTTACTTGCATGGGAGAGCTTTAATCATGCTTATTTGCATGCAGATTGGCAGATCTTGTTGGATATGGAGTATCTACAGAGGTTGCGAAAATGTTTATTTCAGACTTTCCAGATCGTACCTTCAAGTCGCCTATAACACAGCTAATGATAGAAAACAAACGCGATGGTATATGATATTTTTGGTTAAATATACATATGCCTTAATATGAATTCAAAATTTCTAGTTTGTTTCATCCCATTACATGTGCAGGCACAAACATGCACAGATTTGTTTTTGTCGTTGTGCTATTTTTTCCTTTGATCACTAACATATAATGCTAGTATATTATAGGGGAAAAGAATGGTAAAGGCTTCTATTTATATGATGAGAAGAGGAAAGCCCATCCAGATCCCACGGTCAAGGAAATTATTGAACAGTCGATAAAAATTACAAAGATAATGCCTGGTGGAAAGGTCTGCTCGTTATTCTTCTATTCCTTTCAGCTAATGTTTTATTTGGTTTCACCTTTTCTCTTTTCTTTCCTAGAATCATTACTCAATCACCTTGGGTTCATATGTTTTCAAAATTAGTTTATTTCATTGGGAGTGTGTTGACCTTGCACCCTTGATTTATTTCTTTGTTGTTGGAGACATATACACATGTACACACTCATAGAGAGAGGAAAGGTAGAGCAAGGGATGATTATATTCTAATTTGTAACCTTTTGTAACTTTTGTTGGTTGGTGTCGATAGCCTATTGTTCTTACCGATGAGGAAATACTTGGGATGATTTTCTTTCCATTCGTGAATGAGTCATGCCGTCTCCTTGATGAAGGAATCGCCATCAAAGCATCAGATCTTGATGTTTCTTCTATTCTTGGTCTAGGTTTCCCAGCATACAGGTTTGTAATTTTTTTGTTCGTTTAGATCAATGTTACTATTATTCTTTGGGCAAATTCTTCCATATCATTGCTCGACTATTAAATATTTCTTAATTATTACTGGTCTTGATTTGTTTGTTGTAGAGGCGGGATAATGTTTTGGGCTGATAGCATTGGTGCGGGGTACATATACTCAAGTCTCAAGAGGTGGTCTGAATCATTTGGGGGTTTTTTCAAGCCATGTCTATTTTTGGAAGAACGAGCTGCAAAAGGCATTCCTTTGGTTAGCTTGATTCTACCTTTTTCTTTTTTCAATGCATTTTTCATTTTTTTTCCTAAATAAATTTTTTCTGACTGCTAATTCTTGCAATGCAGAGTGCACCAGTTGCCGCCAAAAGTTCAAGGGCACGCCTTTAATATGGATGAAGTTCAATGGGTTTGATTTTCATGACAAAATTGTGATAGAAGAAATTGTAGAGTTGAAGGATTATTTATTATTCTGAAATATAGTCCTCACTAAACATAATGTCAGTCTCTTTGTGATAGGCATATAAGCTTAATTTATGTCATGTCTGCTAAGGTGGTTTGAGGATTTTGACTCGAACTACATACTGAGCTAGCTTGGACCAGCTCTGCAAGTGTTTTGCAGCTCAAATTTAATTGAAGTAATAAAAAGTAAAAACTGGATAAACTTGGATTACTATGGAATGCACATATTTTATCTTGATTTGTGATTGTATAATGTGCTACTGTTTGTTGACCATCAAAAGTCACAGGATCATAAAGCCTCTACCAAGATGTTTCGTTTACCCTACCATGTATTCATTTTTTTCTGGACAAATTGTAACTGTTTCAATTCTCTAGGGTTTGCTTGTACTGTAGGAATGCCTTTTACAGGATAAATTTCTGTGAAATTATACAGCCATTTTCATTACACTCAAAAATCTCTGTACTGCCCAATATTTTGGGCGCAGAATCTAAATTTATTAACTTAGTATGACTTATGATAATTTGCGATTTCTCTAGGGATGTGCCCCCTTTCACTGCCATTTTGTAAAAGAGGACTTCTTGGGGATTGGGTGATAGGGATGAGATGATTAAATTATTTTAGTGGGCCATTGTTGTACCAATAGTATTTTGTACACCCTGAGGTTCAAGATCTTTAGGTAGGCCAACTTTATTTTTGTCATTTGAGGTCATGTAGTGGAATCAAGGGGGGAATGGATGGTTGTAGGTTCAACATTACTGGATGCAATCATAGATATGGTCAATGTGCAAGCAAGAGAGGTTCTAGATGAAATTATTGCCAATTTTTATTGTGGTAATGACATTCTTTCGATGTTGCTAGATCTTTTTTTTACAAAGAAATGCTTGACAAAGTAGGCAAAGTTGGCTAGATCTTTTTTTTACAAAGAAATGCTTGACAAAGTAGGGAAAGTTGGTCTTCGTTATGTGGATTCTAGCAAGACTAAATTGAGAACCATTGTCTTGGGAAAAGGTTATCACAAGGTTAATTTGTTCATGGAGGAGAGGAACGTTGGATGGATAACAAATGTATGTAACATAGTTATGGATGGGTTGATGGATACAAGACACTCTCTACTCATCAATACTATAGTTTCATACATTGATGGACCTTAATTTTTGAAGACAATTGTTTAATTAGGAAAATACAAATATATTGGGTTTTAGATATGAAGAGAAGGCATTGAGAAGGTTGGTGCTCATAATGTATTACAAGTGATTGTTAATGAAACATATATTTGTAGGGCATTGGGTAGATTGATTCAATTTACATAGAGGCATATTTATTGAACTTGTTGTGTGCATGCTATGAACAATTCACTCAAAGGCACATGAAAAATAGAGTAGGTGAAACATATGGTGGTGGATGCAAGGGAGGTGCAAATGTTTTTTTCAATCATCACATTTCATTGACATTGTTTAGAACCTTTACAAAGAAAGTATTCTTCAAACCATTTAAAATTTTTTTTGCTTCTTAAAAGCTATTGTAATTTATGATTATAATAGGATTGGAACAAGTTAAAGGGTCAAGGACTTGGTAGGGGAAGAGATTGATGAATATTATGATGGGTGATACCTTTTGATTGAATGTAAATTGCATCACATCTTTTAGACTACTTATTTTTGCCATCATCGGATTTGGGGATTTTGAGTCCTAGTCTTGGGGAGATCTATGAGTGCATTGATAACATGCTTAACCAAAAGAAAGTAGCCATTCGATGAAAAACGCAATCTTATAGTTGTACAATGAGTAAAGTCACCTCATCATTCAAAAAAGTGGGAGAAGTTAAACAACCTTCTACACATGATTGCATATGCTTTGAATCCAAAATGGTATAAGGAAAGTCTTGGGAGAGTTCTTCCCATTGACAAACATGAAGTGAGGAATGACTTTATGAAAGCCTTTGAAAAAATATTTACTCTAAAGGAAGCTTCATTGGTTTTCTTTTTTATTATAATAAAAGGGGGTAAAAACTTTATTGAAATCAAGAAGTTAACAGTACAAAGAGATCAAGGATCTAGTAGGAACCCAAGAAAAGATAGCATGAGAACACTCAACCAAAACAAAAACCACCACCCTCACAGCCACAATAACCTCAATCAGCTAAATCATCAGAAATGACCCTCTCTAATTCATGACGATAATCAAGGGATAATTGCTCCCAACCCTCAATCTTCCAATCATCATCATGCTCCGAAGCCCACTTGGCCAAACAATCAACAACCCTATTCCATTCGCACAGCATGTGGGTAAAAGACACCACCTCCAACATAGAGCACATTTGCAGAATTTGACGAACAACCAGAATAAGCTGCCAATTAACATCAGTCAACTTTTGTTCATTCAAAAAATTAACAATAATCCGTGAGTCAGATTCATAGAAAATCTTATGCCAATCCAAAGCACAAGCACGCTCAATAGCCCAAAGAATCGCCAACCCCTCCATAAAGTTGTTAGAATGCCGCCCTTTATGAAAAGAGAAAAATAAAATAATTGAGTCAGAACAGTCTCTTCCAATTCCACCAATCCTAGTAGGCCTAGGATTACCCCTAGAGGAACCATCGATATTGATCTTCAAACTATCTTGGAGGAGGCAACCATCTTCCAACCCTTTGAACCATTTTTTTAACCAGCCTACCTCTTTTGACACAAGCAGATCCAAAAGTCAAACCTTGTAAGTCCAGTCTATTCACAATCTCATCGTCATTCATTTCCAAAGCATACACCACTTCACATTTAGCTTCCACCGTCTCCTAGATCATACCAACAATTATGTGTTAAACTTGTTGAACCATCAGTCTATCCCCATGAAAAATCCTACGATTCCTTTCCAACCAAATTTTCCAAAGGATGAGGGTAGGACCAATGCACCAAACAATCTAGAGGAAAGAGGCTTGAGTGGGAGGTCTTCCCATACTGTTCCAGAACTCAACAAGGGAAGAAGCATGAATGCAAGGATGTTTCCAAACACCCCACCAAAAATGCCAAAGCAACATAGAAAAAGAACAACAAAAAAACAAGTGGGAATAATCCTCCTCACTGCAACCACACAAAAAGAAAACATAAGGGCCCTAGAATCCCCGCTTCCCAAGATTGTCCCAAGTCAAACATCTATTCCAAGCCAGAGTGCACACAAAACAATTACATTTTGGCCATGAGAACTTGTTCCACACATTTTTCCACCAAGGAACCTCCACCCCACCAAACTTACGAGCCAACAAATCCTGATACCTACTAGCCATAGTGAAAGAACCCTTAGGATCCAAACTCCAAGAAAGAATATCCTTATCCCTAAGAGAGCTACATTGTCTACCAATCAAAATATTTTGAAGTTCAACACAATCCTCCTTCAAACCAACGACAAGCCAAGCATGATGATCCTTCCATCTAGCCACCTCCATTTGCCCACATGGATAAGAAATCTTAAAATCAATCACCCTTGACCATCCACTCAATCTAATGGTTGCAAGTAGTGTCTCCATTCTCTTCTTCTCTTGAAAACAATCTCTTGGTCCGTCCTAACGCACATTAAGGAGAGATTACTAAAAGTTCATATAGCTCAACTATTCCGAAGAGAAATACTAATGCTAGAAGCATATATGATTTATTATCTCACTGTTAAGGCATGGATTAATAACTATATAACAATTCATGAACATTATTCAACCATGCAATACTTATCTCATTGAAATCATAATCCCGCATGTAGAAAATGAGGGATAGAAATCAATGATCACATTAGCTGCTCTCTCTGCCCTTTACAGTGGCGTCGATCGCTGCTGCTCTCAATGCAAAGTCTTGACTTCGATTGAAACTAAATATCAAGAGAAGATATTTATCGTCTTAGGCATCCTTTTACCAAGACCTCACCATACATACGTGTCTATACTTCTTCTCTAGGTATTGATGGTGACTTCTCTGTCAAGATGTTCAACTAATCTTTGACAACAAGGGTCTGGAACAACTTCTCATTCAAACTCTTTGAATTTTCCTCAAATATGTATATATTATGACTCCTCAGAGCATGATGATTCCGACTCATAACAACACCCGACAATAACTCCTCAATATGTGTGTAGCTCCAAAGACAGACAGTGACGAACGCCCGATAACCAATGTGACTCCAGCCATAAGAACAACGACAATATCTTCACAAGGGCTCCCACGATTTTGAATACTATGATAGGAAATGTCCTAGCCCATTATCGGGTGCAACGAATGAACGAAGTCAAATAAATTGTCGGTTCTTCTCTGGTTGCTTCCGCCCAAGAGGATGAGTCCGTTAAGAGGACTTGCCAATATTCCTGATTCTATTTAAAGTAGTTACAAAAATATAAGATACTAGCTTCGCTTGTATTCATTAATAGATCCTGAACAAAGCAGAGGACTCCACCAAATATAGACACTCATAAGTTAACATCGACTTCCGACATGAATGAAACAACAAAATATGAATGCCAATGATTTTCTTAACTCTATTTTGCATTCCCGTCAATAGACTTTCCAGTATCAAAATGTCGATCAACTTCTCTTGACGAAAATTGAGAAAGAGGATAACATTTTTCCTATCATACCGTGATTTCATGAAGTTGTGATATCCATAGGATGATGGAGGTGAAGAAATATTGGTGTAAAAATAACAAGATTCCCCGTGAAAGCTGGCAGCAACTTATTCCTCAAACCAAGCTGCTCCCGACAGGACTTGAATTTGATTTGGAATACTCTTCATAGGCCCGACATCTACAAAAATTGCTTTTATCATCATTGGAACTTGAATATAATCCTGTCTTCAGGAACCACGACTCCTTTAAAGATCAGGTATCTGGGTTTCTAAAGCATAACCCGATATTGTTGACAGTTCCAACGAATTTAATAATATAAGATAGCTCAATGACTACAACCCGAAACTCTATTCAATCTTCTTATTGAAGGCACATAAGAGGCACGCTCATTACCCTGCAATGCTATCAGTTTATAATAACGCAACTAAATGACCATTCACCAATATTAAGATTGCAAGACTTCAAGACTACTTAATAATTTTGATAGTATAATTCTGATCGGATATTTTCCTAGACCCGCTCTGATACAATGTTAGATTTAGGATCAGAAATGAAAGCGATTAGAAAATGCAATGCATAAGACAATGAACACCACAAAGTACCTTAGGAAAGCCCTCCAACTCTAGGGGGAAAACCCAAAAAAAATCACATATATATTATGTAATAAGAGCATAATTCTGCTTACAACTTAGGCATAACACAATGCCAAATTTGATACAATGAATAATAGCATCTCTCCTAGATGTGAAGACACAAATGATATGTTTATCTCCTTGAGATCAATTTGTTGTATGCATGATGATCTGCTGTACGCATGATCAAACTTTCTCTCTTCATGCAAATAATGTTGAGTGAACTTGCTGATGATAACTCAACCTCCTTCAACATATCGAACTGCACTTTGATGAACTTCTTCTTACACCAACTTGTACTTATGAATATCGAAAAATGAACAAGTGAATATCAATGCTACAATGATCAAATGACATCTCCATTATATACTATTTGACGAGGAGGATCTAAGAATTGTGTCTCTTCAATGCACAAGGTCGACCACCAATGAAGAGATATGTCTCTCCAAGAAGAGTGCCAATTATCAAGGAAGGGTCGGCCATAATAAGCAACCTCAAATAAATAAATAAATAATAGTATATTATTTATTCTTCATGTGATGGGTAACTCCCATAAAATAAATAGGCAATAGGCTATATGCAATTTTATTGCTTGAATCGAGGCTGGAAGGATGAGCCTGAAGCTGCAAACATCAACAAGCCCCCCTATTACGTATCCAGAACAATTTCTCCTTGATCAATGTAGCCCCTTTCTTAAGTGTTCCCCAAATCATGAAACTTTTCCCCACTAGGGGGTAGTAGGGAATCTCCTCCTTCAAAACCCCTCGGAGGTACTTGTGAGATAAAATCCTTTCCCAAATATGATCCTGTTCTAAATGCCACCTCCAATAAAGCTTTGCAGCCAAGACCAACCCAGACAAATACGATTGCCGCAATCCCAGACCCCCAAACTGCTTTAGACTACACACAATGTCCCACTTCACAAGGCTCCACTTAGAAAAAGACAAGCTGCCTGCCCATAAGATTTTTCTAGCCAAAGAATCCAAATCTTTAACAAACCCAATTAGAGCCACCTGGAGCATACACCTATAGATGGGAAGAGCCTGCACCACAAATTTAAGCGGCTAAACACGCCCAACAAAAGATAGCCATCTATGAGCCCAATGATTAACCTTTGTACGAAACTTATCCAAAATATTTTGCCAAGATCCCCTAGGAAGAATACCATAATACTAGAAGAGATAGGAATGCCAAGATAGGTTAAAGGGAGAGATCCAATATGAAACACCAAAATATGAGCAATCCTTTGTTGAATAGGCTGCAGAGTATTGAAGAAGAACATGGAAGATTTATCTTCATTAATCATTTGACTAGAAGCAACAAGATAAGTATCCAAGGCCTTGCACAAATTAGTGGCTTCTTTGACCTTAGCCACACCCATCAAAGCAGTATCATCCACAAATTGCAAGTGAGATTGAGGAGGAAAACCATTTCCCCACCCCCAACCTTGAATAAGACTCAACTCCACATTACGCTTCAACAATCTTCCCAAACCTTCAACAAGGATAATAAATAAGGAGAAAGAGGATCCCCTTGATGAAGGCCTCTAGAAGCACCAAAAAGAGAAGACTTACCATTTATCAGCACCAAAAAGAAATTGAGGTAATACAACACAACCCATTGAACCCACTCTTCAGCAAAACCAAAGGCAATAAGAACTTTATGCAATAAGGACTACTTAACTCTATCATAGGCCTTTGCCATATCCAGCTTGATGAACATAGCCTTTTCTTTGGAGGACATAGAATGAATAGTTTCAGTAGAAATGACCACTCCATCCAGAATTTGCCGATTCACCACGAAGCCACTTTATTCCTTAGAGATAATCCATCTAAGCCATCACTTCAACCTTTCAACTATCAACTTGGAAATGATTTTATAAACCACATTATAGAGGGAGATAGGCCTAAATTGACTCAACTGATCCACCCCATCATTTGGGAATGAGAGCCAGGATGGTTGAGTTCAAAGCCCACAACATCTGCTTATTCCTCTGAGATTCACGAACCAACTCCAATAAGTCCAACCTAATGATATCCCAATTTTTTTGAAAGAATTCAATCAGAAAGCCATCAGTTTCTAGGGCTTTCCCTTTCTTTATCTGAAAAACACTAGCCTCTAATTCTTCTAGCGAAATGTAGCCCAACTATTGAATAAACCGGATACTGTGAGGGGGGGAGGGGGGGGGGGAGAGGTGAATCATTATACGCTAAAACTTATTGAACAATCACCATTAAATTATTTCATCACAGAGCAGATAAGAGCAATAACAAGCATGGCATTCCATAACACAGAAAATACCAAATTTTATGTGGAAAACCCAATGAGGGAAAAACCACAGTGAGGATTAGCTCACAATATATAGTTATATCAAAAAGGACTAGCTCACTGCCAGATACAAAAGCTCATTGCTTACAAGGACTTGTTGTCCAAAGATAGAGGCTCATTGCCTACATAAATTGTGTAATTTTTTTTTGGCTAACCGCTGAGGTTGAACTGATGAAGATGCACCACAAGTGCAGATTCAATTCCTTATATGCTCAGGGTATTAGTTCACAGACTGATCTTTAGTTTGCACACTTATAATTCTTCTCTTCTTTGCATTCGCTTCACACACTACTTACTTTTCACCACTTCGCTTCTCATCACTTCTTTCTTCTCATTTAGATCTTCTAAACATCTTGTATATATACCCGTATGCATTAGTTAGGTTGGCTTTAATCGTAATTCAACTTTGTCAAGCATCATCATGTCGGCTGAGACCATAGCTAAATCTTTCATATAATTCGTAATTCATTATCGACTAAATATTAGGTTGACCATGATCAACCTAATATCAAAATGTAAGCACAAAAACTGATGCCAACGCATCATCCAAAACATATGAACATCTGAGAGTGCATATATACATGCTCCCAACCATTACAAGCCTTTTCTCAAAACCTTAGATCATACCAATTACCAGAGAGAATATGTAGACCAAAAAATACTAGAATTACCGAAGCAAATACCGGATGGGATAAACTAGTTTTGCACACCGGTATAGGGTACTGGACCAACATGGTGACATCAATTACAATATAAGACATATTTCCAACAATTTCCCCCTTTGGCATTGATGACAACATGTAAAAAAAAGATCAAAAAGAATTTATCATTCCATATCTCTCCCTCTTAGATCCATATCTCTCCCCTTAACTTTAGTTCTCCAATATCTCTTCCTCTCTTCAATATTTCTTCCCCTTTGACATCAATGACAAAGGGTGCCAGCAAAAATATATATCAACATGGTGACATCTAGTGTCAAAATTTCAAAATCTTCACAACTTTCAAACATTCAATTCCTCAAAATAGAAAAATTGTTTTCACCTCAAATTGTTTTTTGTACCTTTCTTTGATCACCAGAAGCAATTTCTTCTATTCCAATACTGCATAATCCATTCTTTTATACACACTTCCCAACACAGCCAGTAGTGTGAAGGAGGATGACCAATCTGTGGAGGAACATTGTTTCTCATAGTCTTCTGCATCAGAGAGAATTCCGGCAAGATGGTCTAGCTGGACCTCAACAATCTCTTTTAGAGGCCATAAGGTCTTTACTACATCATCCCTTTTCCTCTACACAATGATTAGTTTGGCTTGCAAGTCACCAATTCTCAACCTTTGCTTCCCATCTTTATCCTCAAGGATATCAAATTCCTTCCCAATATTGTCCACCTCAGATTCTATTGCTTCAATCCTACTTCGAAAATTATCAATTGCTGCAGGCCACCAAAGGCAATATTTGTAGATATCAACCATTTCTTTCATGCATTTCTTTGTCTCCACAATCAATTCAGATAACCTCTAGTTTTCTTTAGAACATCTTTTCTCAACCAGGGCTTCCAACTTGTGTCCTTCCGGACCTTCAAGCAACTTTCTTTCCTCAATTACTTCAACTAGATTCTCAAGTAGAGAATTAAAAACAATAGAAACATCAATATTTTTACGAAACAGATACTCAAGTAGAGCATCATCAATTTTGAGCCTGTCAATAAGAGAGGTTGTACTCCAAAATTCACCAACTTTCTTCATTTTTCCTTTCACCAACATAGTTTGGATGTCATGTGGATCAGAAGATTCAAATCCAGGCAGAGATTCTTCTCCTTCTTCCATTTCTTCAGGAATAACAATAATATCTTCAAAAATTTCTTTTCTTTTCCTCGATTCCAGAGGGGAATCACTTGCAACAACTTTCAAATCTTTCGTTTAAGAGGAAGAAAGTTCCTCAAACTTGCTAGGCATAACTTCACTGGAGCTCATTACATTCTGCAACAATAAGAAAAATTTCTTGCATGCACTTGCTTTATCCCCAAATGTCTGCATATCTGTTTTGCAACGAGAATCCCAGATTCCCACTCAACATCCTTCTTTCCCAGTAGAGATTTCAGAAAATAAAGTACTAAACATGTAAGCAAAGATCCAAAATGAAATGGATAATCATCTCTCATAGACAATTGTATGTTTTCGATGAGATTCTCAAGAATTAGCTTACACAGATCAAATTGATTGTTCTCCTTAACTAGTTTATGCGCCAAATATACTGCAATAGCCAAAGTAGAGCTTTCTCTATTCCTAAAAATGATTTTATTTGAAATGCCATATGCAACAACCTAACTGAAGAATCGGTAATGGTATCAATCAACAGTGCTCCGGGATATTTGTCAACTCCCATCAATTCTTCTACTTCATTGTATTTAATAGTCTTTCATCCGGGAAGTTCTCCAACACTACACAGACCGGTAGCGGCTTTGATCGCTTCCTTCGAAATAGAATAGGATTTATCCGACATGATGCAGTCATCCTTGAATTTGTTTAGAAGAAACAAAATGAATTCTTTATCAAAAAACCAAGGGAATTCTCCCCATATATCCAAACCTAGGGTTTGTAGATTTTGAAATTCGCTAGGTTTCAACCCTAATTCCAGTTTCTTTATTTTTCGATTATCAAATTCATCTAACTCGACTCATTTCAACTTCAGAGGAGTATTCCTACTCAATCCTCTGATAGAGCTTTCCATTGTAGCTCTTAAAATTCAACAAGAAAATTCTTCTATTACCTTCCTTTGCAGTTGCGAGATAGGGAGACTTCTGACACGTGTTTTCAAATATCCACAATGTTCTCTTCGAGGGTCTTCAAATCGCTTCATAAATGTTTTGAGAGAGTTTCGAGTCTCTCTACAAATCCCTCAAATGTATGATGATCAAAATGATTCAAGAAAATTCCTTTATACTTCATCATTCCACCCTAACTCACATTAATTGCAAAAAGTTGACAAAACTTTTCTTCCATTTTGACTAGGAAACCCTAATTCGCTCTACAAAGGAACATGCTCACTTCTTTTTATCTGATTTCTTTTTCAACACTTTTTTCCTGTCATTTCATAGAACATATCCACGTACCAACACTTGACATGCTGCACTTCCAAGGGTTTGATTGATTTTTTGATAGAAACTCCCCTTGGGACCATGCTAGGTCTAGTTCTTGGAGGAATCATTTGCACCAGATGAGGGTACAGATGCATCAATAGTCCCTATTTCTTCTTTATTTTTCCATATCTTGCTCAATTCTTGCTTAACTTCATCCTTATCAACCTTTTTCACTAGTTCATCATCTTCTACCAGACCAAACTACTTCCCCTTTTTGCTTCTTCAAACTTTTGAAGTATGTCCCGGTTTCTTGCAATAGTAACAAATAACATTTCTCTGTGCAGTTTGATTTCCATTCATCCTTGTTATGCATTGATTAGCTTTATGTCTAGACATGTTACAGGTATAGAAATAGCCATCAAAAGATTGATTTATCCTTCCTCCATTAAATTTGTTCATTCTACTAACCATCCTTACTTGTGATTTGCATTCAGTAGCCTTATGTCCTATCTTATTGCATGTATAACATTGTCTGGAGAAAGGACCAGAAAACTGATTGAACCTACTCCTACACTCAGTTGCCTTATGTCCAAATTTGTTACATGAGAAATAAACGCCATTAAAAGATGAGTACCTTTGTGTATTCGGTTTTCTGATAGGTGATCTCCTTCCAGAGTTTTTTTTCTTCTTTCCTTTATTTTGACTCTTCTGATTATTTACCATATCAGAGTTCTGCAACTTTCCATCAACATCATTACCTAAGCTACTTTTGTCCTTAGAAGGTTTCTGTACAATTATCAACTCATCAAGCCTGGTGGAGCTTGTTTTAAAGCCATCTTCACAGAGTTTTGCTTTCTCAAGATATGCTTTCAGACTCGTCACTTCCTGTTCAATCCTAGAGAAAACATCTGCCTTGCTTTGTATCACTGTTTTCAAACATTCTTCAACTTTTATCTTTTCATCTATCTTCAATTTCAGTCTGGTATTTTCATCATTTGCTTGTATCTTTCTTTGTATTTTTTTTAACTGCTCTTTGTATCTTTCTTTGAATTTTTTTTAACTGCTCTTTCAATTTCTGGATACACTCATTTGCTTCATCTAGGTTTACTTTCAAATCTTTGTTTTTAATTTCAGCCTTATCAAGATCTTCAAGGGCTGTCCATAGCTCTTCTTTGTCCATTGTTCAATCTGCAGGATCTCCCTCAAGCTGTTAGAATTTTCAGGAGGGACCAGAAGCTTTGATACCAATTGTTGAATAAACCAGATACTGAGAAGGGGGGGAGGGGGGAGGGGGGCGGTGAATCAGTATCCGCTAAAACTTATTGAACAATCACCATTAAATTATTTCATCATAGAACATATGAGAGAAATAACAAGCATGACATTCCATAAAACAAAAAACACTAGATTTTACGTGGAAAAACCAATGAGGGAAAAACCATAGTGAGGATTAGCTCACAATATATAGTTATATCAAGAAGGACTGACTGATTGCCAGATACAAAAGCTCATTGCTTACAAGGACTTGCTGTCCAAAGATAGAGGCTCACTACCTACAAAAATTATGTAAACAAAAATTTGCTAACCGCCAAGGTTGAATTGATGAAGATGCACTACAAGTGCAAATTAAATTCCTTATATGATCAAGCTATTCATTCATAGACTGATGCTTTGTTCGCACACTTATACTTCTCTTCTTCGCATTTGCTTCACACACTACTTACTTTTCGCCACTTCACTTCTCATCACTTCTTGCTTCTCAATCAGATCTTCTAAACATATTGTATATATAACCGTATGCATTAGTTAGGTTGGATTTAAGAGTAATTCAACTGTGTCAAGAATCATCATGTCGACTGGGACCATAACTAAATCTTTCATATAGTTCACAATTCATTATCGACTAAATATTAGGTCGGCCATGATCAACTTAATATCAAAATGTAACCACAAAAACTAATGCTATCACATCATCCAAAATATATGAATATCTGAGAGTGCATACACACATGCTCCCAACCATTATAAGCGTTTTCTCAAAACCTTAGATCATACCAAGTACCAGAGAGAATATGTGGACCAAAAAATACCAGAATTACTAGAGCAAATACCAGATGTGATAAACTAGTTCTGCTCACCGGTACAGGGTACCAAAGCAACATGGTGATATCAATGACAATATAAGACATATTTCCAACACCAACAAATTCTCATTCATCTCCTTAGTAAACAAGGAATGGATACAAGACAAAACATGGTTTTCTTCCACCAAAACATCTTGTGAGTCCTCACTAAATAAGGAAGCAAAGAACTACAAAACTTCTCTGGACATATCATGCAAAGAAGATAAATTTTCACCCTTTTCATTCACCAGAACATGAATATAATTACCATGTCTCTTGGCTTTCATTGAATTGAAGAAGAAAGTACTGTTTTTGTCCTCCTCCTGTAACCACTCAACACGAGCCTTTTGTTTCCAATAGATTTCCTCACACAACTCACACTCTTCTAAATATTTCAAAGCCCTCACCTCTTCCTTGAGTAAATCTTCTGAAAGGCCCAACTCCCTTATCTCTTGGGTAATGACATTAAAGTCAGCTTGAGCAACAATCTTAGCATGAAAAATATTTCCAAATCATTGCCCGTTCCATCGTTTGAGCTGATACTTCACATATTGTAGCATTTTAGAAAAATAATACATAGCAGTGCCATGAGTGGGTCTCCTCATCCACCACCATTCAACCACATACTCTTTCAAAGAAGGATCCCTTAACCACATAAGCTGGAACTTGAAAGAGGGGGACTGAGCAACACAAGCCAAAGTAATAGATAATTTAATAGGCCAGTGATCCAAACCCATCCAATCTAGAATCTCAGAACTAGTAGACCACGATCCTCCAATCCAAAAATAGGAAACCAAGAAATGGTCAAGTCTCTCCGCAATACAATTCTCCCCCAACCTCCTATTGTTTCAAGTAAACTGACTATTCTGGGGTTTGAAGTCAACATGAAAGGCAAAAACATTATCATGAAGTAGGAAAGCCGAGGGCTCCAACCTCACAATACCACCCTTCTTCTCATCTAACTAAATAATGGCATTGAAATCTAATCCAAGGAAAAAGAGGAGCACAACTCCAAATAAAATTGATATGAGACCACAAGTACTACTTACCAGGAAAATCAATAGGCACATAGATGTTTGACAGAAGAATTGTTTCCCCCATCTCCAAGCTTTAAGCGACTGCAGAGATAGATGACTTAGAGGACATCCACCAAAGAGGATGAATCTTCAAAGGGTTCCATAAGCAAGCCACACCCACAACATTACCATTAGCCCCAATACACTGACATTCACCCCGCCCCCACAACTTTGGCATCAAACCAACCATATTCTCTACAAACAACTTAGTCTCCTGTATAAAAAGAGCATCGGGAGAGTGAATTCTCACAAAATCATGAACAATGTTTTGTTGAGGGCCACTATTCAAGCCTCTTACATTCCTTGAGAGGATGATCATTTTAGAGGTTTAAAAAAAGAAAGAGTCCAGAGTCTTAACAGTTCTTGACTCCACTAAAATATCCCCCATCATTTTGATTTTCTCTAAGTCCTTTCTCCCAGCCTTGGAGGTCTTCTCAACAACCCCTTTTCTTTGATCTTTTTGAAGAAGTCCTAGAGAAGGAGAAGCCTTATTTCCTTCTACCGAATCAAATCCTACTTTCACCAGTGGATGAGAAATCTCCCCTTCACCCATCTTCACATCTGCAAGAGTCTCATGCTTCCCTGAAACCACCATACTAAGATCAATATCCATTTGCAAAGCACCAACTTCCTATGAATTATAAATGTTATATGGAATAAATCCCTCCTTAACCGCTTACAAAGCACCTTGATCTAAAGCCATCAAACCTGGGTTCACCTCCTACTGATTGAGATCATCCAAAACCTCAAAGCGATTAAAGGTGTCACCTTCTATTCGATCCTTAAAATTCCTCTTCTGACCACAATTTTTGTTACGAGTCTTAACAAGAATAAACCCCTCAGAACCAGTAGCCTCACTTGGAATGGGAGCCTTGCCTTTATCAGCCTTAGGAGGGCTGCGAGGAGGCTGAGTAGCTTGAGGCTCAAGGGATTTGAGCCTAGTGCATTTACGTTGCAAATGTCCATATTCACGACAAAGACAACAACGAAAAGGAAAAGTCTCATAATCAAGTTGCTGCACCCAAGAATATGATCCCACACAAATCTCTAGAGAATCCGAAAGAGGGCGACTCAAATCAATCTCAACACAAATGCGAGCAAAAAGTCATAACATTTCCATCTTGTGTTTTCTGAGAAGGGCCCACTGGTTTCTCTAAGGTCAAAGCAATCATGTGAAAAATTTCATTATGCCAACATTCCACTGGAAATAGAGGAAGACGCACCGAAATCGACACTCGATTCAAAAGCTCCTTTAAGGGATTAAAGCCAACATGCCAGGGTTTAATAAATAAACCAACTTGATTATGGAAGTAAGACCCACCCTCAAAGACTCTATTGCGATCAACCATGCAATTGAAAACCACCATAAAATAACTATTTGCCAACAACATTACTTCCATTTTACCCTCAGGAGACCAATTCCTATGAACCCACGTCTCCATAAATTTGCAAATCAAGGCATTTTTCAAAAAATACTCTATATCCTTCACAATTGATTCAGGTTGAATCACCAACATTGACCTTTCTTTACTTCGTTCAAAGAAGCCATTAATCTTTGGGATCCAAGGTCCACCCGCCGGAACAAACCCACCAACCCACAAATCATTCGAAAGCAAATTATTCTGAAAAACCCTCATTGAGAAGGATGAAAAATTCACTCCAACAATCACACAAAAAATTCGGAGACTCTTTGACCCCTGAAACTTCTCCTGGATCTATTGCCAAGAGAGAAAAAATCACCATCCCCACCAAGCACACAACCTGAAAGTTTCAAGGAAACTAACACCCAAACATAGGGATGCCGACTCCCCCACCTCAGCAACCAAGAATGAAGCAATAGACGACGCACAAAAAGAAAAGCACAGTTAAAAATTGAAGAACCCCCTCATCGCACCAAACACCCCTAACAGGAAAAGAAACATCCAAAAGAACACAATCCACACCTACACATACACATGCACTGAGAAAGAAGAGCATGCAGCCGCAACCCAGTTATAGGCCGTGGGAAGACACACCATCACAGGAAGCCATCATTCTTCATTGGTTAGAGTTAAAATTCATCTAGTTTATAAAATTAGATGTCTACAAGACTTCGAGAAGGATTGATATACACACTTCGACAGAAGCCAAGCCACTTGGTGGACCTATGAACCTTTAGGATCATTGCATGTACTTTCCATTCATCTTCGATCATAGGTTTGTCATGTCCCCTTTCCAAGCATAAGTCATAATGAAACTCTTAGCTTATTATTTAATTTCTCCTAGACTATGGGGTGGTGCAAGGGAAGTAATTTAATAATATAATTTAAGTCATGTAAAAGATAACTTAATTATTTATGCATAAAATTTAACTTTTGTTTTATTATTAAAAGATAGATAAAAAATTTGTTAAGAATGAGTCCAAATGTATATTAATTAAAAATAATTTTTAGACAATTTTTAAAAATAAAGTTTTGGAGAGAAAAGAAGAAAAATAAAATAATATTATTTTGGAGTTGAGTAGTCCTATGAAGAAGGTTACAAATTTATATTATCAAATTAATTTCCCTTGAAATTGAGCACTTTTTTTTTACTCCATTATGAAAACCCTTTGGCAAAGAATGGATTTGAGGATAAAAATTCATTTTTACATTCATTGATTATACCATTGAGCTGAATAGTTGTAGGAAAGTTTTGATTTTTTAGATTGTGTGGGGGTGTGAAGATTTTTAAGTTTATTGTAAATTTTTGGTGTGAAATTAAGTTGAATGATTTCGAAATTATATATTTGAATTTTGAAAAAAAATGTTATACTATTTTGGCTAGTTGTACCATTCCATTTTCTATGTACCAACCATACCTTTTTAATGTTTAAATGAAAAGATTGTTGTGTTATTAAAGATATTTTTGCATTTATGAAACTAATTACAACTTTTAGTAGGGTTTGTAGAATACAAACATAGAGGTTGAATGATTATTAGTTGTCATTTAACTTTTATTGTAAAACTAAAACATTAGAGAAATTTCAGTTTGAGATATGATAGTGGTATCAAAATTGGTGATCTTGTCATTTTGTTGAGAAACTACCAATTGATGTAGAGCTCACCACATGAGTGACATAGAATATAGAAACTAATAGAGAGAAGAAAGGTTCAATCACTAAAACATTAGTGTGAGCACTAGGTAGAGGGAAGAGATAAGAGAGTCATGATAGATGAGAGAATAAATATGCATGGTTTAATGCCCTTATTCAAGGGAAATGATAGATGAAAAATACAATGGCTTATTTGGTAGAAATCGTGCTAAACCTAAATGTTCAAAGGTTCATTTAATTAAAATGGTGAATGGATTTCTTTAACGATTAATAATAATAGTTGAATTGTTATTGGTTTTGCTAGTAGAAAATGAGCAGTAGTACTATAAGTTGGTCACATAGCATCATAGTCTCATGTCTATGATGAGTTGAATAGGAGATTGATTGAATAGTTTCACAAAAAGGCTTTGAAATCCATTTTAGGGACTTGGTTTAGATTAGATAGTATAATATTATGGACTTGAATTTTAGAAGTTCATAATGGTTCCTTATATCTCTAAATAGAGACTATGCTTTTCATAGAAAGTCTATTCGAACCCCTAAAGGGTTAGGTGAAGAATTTCGATCCTCCATCATTGTAGGAGGAAATTAAGAGGTCATGGAATTAGAGACTATGACCCATAAGAGAATTTTAGACAAAGAATTTCCCTCCCCTAAATAAACCTTTTTAGAAGGGATTCAATCAACCCAAGAATATTCTTTCTAGAAAAGAGGAAGAGGCCAAGTCTAAAAAGAGGTTTTGATCTGAGTGGCTACCAGAAAGAACTTATCCCATATTTTTCCTTTAAATCCATGCAATTCATTCAACAAATAGAATTTAAGGAAAATGATCAATGAACCAAACCTAAAATTGTATTCAGTTTCTTTTATCCTCTTCAAATTTTCCATCAGCTACTCCCTCAACATCTCACATAGGTCAAAGTTAGCACCTTCCTTCACCATTTGATAGGCAGTATGAATTGTGGTGGTAGTTGCAAAAGCTTCTCTATTTTTAAAGTAGATTTTGTAAGAAATCCCCATTGTGGCATAGCGGACTTTGAGATCTTTCATATCCTTCACTGTTAGGGTTGTTTTGTCAAATTTTGCTCTGGTAAGCTCAGTAAACCTTTCATTCTTGATAGACTTCATCACTGAGACTGGTCTGGTGGCACAAAGACCGGTAACAACCCTAATTTCTTCTTTTATAATCATGTAGGGTTTATCCAACCAAATGAATTCTTCATGAATGCAACTTAGAATAATTCTTACCCATTCTTTGCAGTCGCAAAAGTCAAGACAATCTTTCCAGATGTCCAACCCTTTTGCTACCACATTTGCATATTTAGGCTTGTACACACTATTCTCATCCAAGAGTTCATGTTAGAGCACTTCAAATGATGATGTGTGATCAATTTCATTGAGTAGGGCATGGGTATAAATTATTACATCTTCAAAATACACCACATCCACAATAACCTTTGAAAATGTGCCATCCTCATCAACCTCCATTGCCTTGAAAGGAAACTTCTTGTACTTTGGCCTGGGTTTCTCCACAACATCAACCAATTGAGGAATCCCCATTGATATTTCTTCTAAAATCTTCAATCACTATCACTAGGGTTTCACACAGATAGCTTGAAAACCTAATCACACTTCTCTGATTCCAAATAAAAATGATTTTGATCGCAAATGAGAACAAAATGTTCAAATAAAACATAAAAATCCTTCCATTTTCCCTAACTTTTTTCCATTAATGCATTCACACTTGTTCAGTAAACATTCTGTAGCGTCCAAAAAAGTAATCCTTTTCATGCTTAATTTGGGAATAATTGATATAAAATTAACCTAATAATGCTTTGATTTAGTGTTGTAATGTGTTGTACACATCCACATTGAATCTAGGGCCCTTTTTAATAAAATGTACTTAATTTATGCCTTATTTAGGGTGTTGTAAAGTATTTTATTACACTTTCACACTAATCTAGGGTTTCATTAATAATTGTGGTTAATTAAGCTTAATTGACCCCTTTAATTCCAATTTAAGCCTTATTAATTACACTTTTTGAAGGATCTATCTCGACACCCATTAATGATATTGCATAAAATTTAATTTGGAAAATTTGATGTCCTAGAAAATGGTGCTAGGACCCACTCACCTTTAGTGGCGAATGAGTCCTCTCCATATAGGACACCCCTTTCTTGGCATTTTTGAAATGGGTTTTTGATGTCATTTCATCCCCTCAAAGCATGGTCCTAGAAAGTTGTGCTAGGACCCATTTGTCTTTAGTGGCGAATGGGTCCTCCTCACATAGGACACCCCCTTTTGAATTTAATTGTGGCGGGGTTATAATGATTTTCAATCCTAGATCTGATGTTGGCTTGAATTATTTGAATTTCGGGGTTAATCTCTAGATTTAGTATAAATATAAGTTTAATTCACATTGTTTCACCCTAGCAAGTTTTCATAAGCATCCTAAGAGTTCATAAGAGCACTTCAAGAGAATTTCAAAGGCATTGAAAGGCAGATTAGTGAAGTTTTACTGCAACAATTCAAGGTCATTTCATCATGTCAAAGGTATAGTGCATTCCAGCATGTTGTTGAGCTAAGATTGTTGATGTAGCATTGAAGATCTATTTGCAAGCATTGTTTCACAATTTGAGATCAAGATCTACATTCTTCATGGCTACTTCATGTTACTTTACAAATTTACATTGGAAGACAACTTCCAAGGTATCAACATTCCATTGTTTCATGTTCATGCTTCAATTTCATTATTTCATCATTTGGTTTAATTACCTAATATGGGTTTGACTTAGGCAAACCCCTATTCCTCTAACAATCAACAAGTTTTCTCCCCTTTGATGTGTGTTTGTAGGTTCATAGGTTGAAGATCAAGTTGAGAGCAAGATTTGGAGCAAAGTTGTCAAGTTGCAAAATTTATCATTCATATTACAAGAACACGAAAACAAGGCTACAAAATTTGTTTCAGGTTTTAGGGAGATGATCGTTAAGGAGCTGGAAGTGCAAACATCAACGAACAAAACCTAGATCTTAGTTTTCAAAAACCCTAATAGGGAACCATTCACCAGTAAAGTAGAATGGGTCCTTTGTGACCTAAAAATAGCCTTCTTGTAGCAAGGTACACACTATTATAGCCTCCCAAAACTTCCCTCATAGTTGCTATAATACTTAGGATAAGTTTCTGATTGTTATTTTGGCCTTTTGGCCATTATAATTGAATGTTTCATAGATAAAATTAGGGGCTTATCATTTTGATCAATTCATTTTGATACAAACCCCTATTTTTCTATGGTTCACGTTTTTCTAGAATTCTCCGTGTCATCACAGGGATACAAAGATGCTCAACACACCTTCAAAAATCATTCCTTTACTCTAGAACCTTGATCAATAAGTTTAATCTTTCTCAATGGACTTGCATAATAGAGGAATTGATCCAGTTCAAATTTCATACTGAAATATTCAACATTTTATCCTTTTCAGGGGGTTAAAAGGTTTGCAAATGATAGCTCCCTCTGAGATAATTCTTTATCTCTGTTTTTCACAAGATCTTATGTAGAATGCACAAGCATTGCATCATCCTTCTTCACATCCTCTTGACCTTGCTTCTCTTTCCAAACTTTTGCATTTCCTTTCTTCTTTTGAACTAGGGCTTCTTCATTCTTTTGGTTCTAAATAGGTAGTTTCACAAAATCGCTTCTACAAAATTTTGATTTATGTCCGACCTTATTGCAATTATAGAAAACAAGGCTATAATTTAGAACAAAGTTATTTATCCTAACTTTAGTTATGCACTCTTCGGCCTTATGACCAAAATTGTTGCAAGCATAACAATATCCATGAAAATAAATAGGATCATATATTTGAGGCGCAAATGGTTTTCTACCCATGTAGCTATTTATTCTTGCCCTAGATCAATAACTAAAAGACTTATTCCCAAATTTATTGTAAGAATAACAACCTTGAAAATATTGAGTGAACATGGTAGGGGGCATGCTGAATAGTAGGTGGAGGACCTTTGAATCTTCTTTGTTCCTAGATTGGAATAAATACACCTTTCTTCTTGCTATCTTGATCTGATTTTACATTTCTGAAGGATGTTTTCTTAGGTTCTTCAGTGCAATATTTTTTTCTTTTATTTTAGACTTTCCTTCTGCCATAAAATTATCATATAGGCTTGTAGATGGACTGGTTATTGGAATTTTACCTTTCTCAAAACCAAGACCATTTGTTGTTGAAGGTTTTTGAGAGATGATAGTTTCATCAAGAAAGTCAGAACATCCCTTTAGCTTTAGACCCTTGTCAATTTGTTCTTTTTCTTTATCCAATTCTTTCCTTCCTCAGGGAAACAATCTCTTCTTCAAGCTTGGAGCATTTAGCAGATTTATAATTAAGCTTGGTATTCAGGCAATCTGCAATTATTTTGCATTCTTCAAATTGAACTTTCAACTTTCCAATTGTTTTTCCAAATTTTTAAGTTTGTACTGTTAGAGTAATTGGACATTTACTTTATTAATTAAACAATATTTGTTTAATTACGTAAAGTTCCCTTTTATCTCTTTTTCACTTAAGCCAACATTAGGTACATAATAATTAATTACTTTATTAATTATTATTGTGCAAGCCTAGGGTTTTCCTTTTTAGGGTTTTCATCTATATGTAGTTGAAAACTATCTTTTGTATTATTATTCATTTTACATTTTCAGGTGAATACATTGCTCCACATTCTTGAGCATTTCTTTTGTTGCTTCTCTTTGTTTCTCTTTGTAAAAGGTTATTTGCTTGCAAAGATCTTTTGGGCTTTTGTGGTGTTGTATCTTCTCAACTCCAACATGGTATCAGAGCTTCAGATTTGCAGCTGCTTGTTCTTGTTTTGAGATTTTGCATTGGAAGCAAATCTAGGGTTCTAAGTTTTTTTTGGGGTGGATTCAGCATACTCCATTTTTTGGGTTCATTTTGGGCTCAAATGGACAGTGCCATTGGATTCGTAGTGCCAAAAAACCCCTAAATCGACTGTCAAATCGTCGATTTTGGTTACAGTCAATTTGGAAGGCAAATTTTTTTTGCCCTAGGGCCGTACGGAGCAAAAATCGCAAAAAAAAAATCAAAAAATATTAAAAAAATAAAAAAAAACAAAGGTTTTTTTGATAAATTTTACGCGGCCCGTGTATTTTTTGGTAGCCGCCCACCCACGGCCAAGCGGCCACCAGCAGCGCCGCTCTGCCGCCACTCGCGCTCCGCTCGGTCGCCGAGCTCCCATCGCAGTCGTTGCGCCGACCCCGCCTGGCTCTCCCGAGCTCCGCCGAGCTAACTCCATTTGACTCGCTCGGCCGCTTCCTGCCGGGCTCCGCCGAGCTCGCCTGGCTCTCTGCGCTCACCGTCGAGCTCGTCCCCGCCGACACCAACACCGCCAGCTCGCTCCACCGACTCGAGCTCGCCACCAGGCTCGCCGACCCGAGTCGGCCATGCCAGCCCCTGCGAGCCTCTAAACCCTCGTCGCCTGGTCATATGGCGACCATGGGCTCCACCCGTTTCAGCCCCCTGGTTCGCCCACGCGACCAGGGGCTCTTTTTTTAAAGCTCCCGGGTGCTAGAGGAGTCAAATAGGACATTTTTTTTGCTCTCACAAAAACAGGCATAACTTGGGCATCCTAGCTCCATTTTTCGAACAGGAAGAAGCATTGGAAAGCTGATTTCGGCACCGATCTGATGGTGTAGGTAATTTTACAAATTTTTTACCAGTCTAGATTTTTTTACCACTCAAAGTGAGGTCTACTTTCTTCACTTCTGGGGTCATAGAAGATGCAAACGGACTCCGTTTTTCAAACTTGAATAGGCGTTGGAAAGCTCTCAACATGCTCTATTCAGTAATGTGATTTATTTTCTCAGAATTTTCACCAGGTACACAAGAATTTGTTTTGAAGTATTTTTTGCTTATGCATTGCTTCCTTCTTCTCAGTTTGTACTAGGGTTTGGGTTTATCTTTTGTGGGGGGTGTTTTTCTCTTGCTTTCTATCATTTATATCAGAAAACCAGAACACCAAAACTCTCAAAAATACAAACCCTTCTGCATCTTTTGTCTATTCTGAAAGATCACATAATAATAAAAAACACAAGCAGGTACAGGTGCAGGGTTTCATGGCAAGACTCTTCAGTTGAGCTACTCACATCACATAACTATCACACTTGGAAGTCTCGTATGATGAGGCTACTCAGGTCACGAGGGTTATGGTCTTGTTTAGATGAGGTTCAGCCTCGGTTGCAGCGTCCTTTTGAGATTATGCAGCATAGGAACAAGATGGATGAGGCTATAGGTTTGTTATGCATGCATGTTTCAGACAGTCTTTTGTTTCACCTTGATGCTTTGCTCACTCCTCGAGCCATGTGGCTGAAGTTTGAGACACTTTTTGGGGCCGTTAATGAGTTCCTTGCATTACAGATTGAGGCAGAGCTAACTTCATTGTTACTTGATTCATTTCCCACTATTGAGGATTTTTTGAACAAGTTCAAAACTATCCGTACTATTTTACAGGGTTGTGGGAAGAACAAGACAGACACAGAGTGCATTTACTTGATTCTTTCGAAGCTTCGTGGTCCATTTCAGATATTTGCTTCCTCCTTCTACTCCACCATGGATGGTTTGGGTGCCAGTTTTACCATGCCTTCCTTTGATTTATTTTGTGAGCGATTGTCTCGGGAACAGTCTCACCTTTCTCAGATGGATATGCTCTCAGGTTCAAAGAGCAAAGCAGTGGTTGCCCAGTCATCGAAGGGAAAACAGAAGCAGAAACCGAGGCCCAAGAAAGATTTTGCAGGTAGTGAGCATTCCTCCAAACCGCCTCCTAAGTCTGATTCTAAACCACCATTTAATCCAAAACATGGGAAATCTTTGAAGTCTGGTGAGTCTTCCTCCAAGACTAAGGAGAAATTAGGAGACACTTGCAGTTTCTATGGCAAGCAAGGTCATCCAGTTTCGAGGTGTTGGAAATGATTAGAGGCTTTAGAGGAGGCCGTGCAACAGCAACACATCTCCTCACCTCAGTCTTCTTCTTCTTCCACCACAGGGAAGGGTCATGCTCTCACTGCACGAGCATCGACCAATGGGTCCACTTGGATTTTAGACTCTGGTGCTTCTCACCATATGACTGACACTCAGCAGTTGGTCACTTCTCTTGCCTCTTGTGGTACTTCACAGATTGTAGTGGGTGACTCTTCACATATTTCTGTCTTGGGTTCAAGTTTTGTCTCTTTGGATGGGGACACTCTACAGGATGTTTTAGTTGTTCCTGACATTTCGACGAACCTCTTGTCCATTTATCAGATTTGCCACACTGGCTCTAGTAAGACAGTTGAGTTCTCACCACATGATGTGGTTATTCGGGACCTCCATGATTCTGATTTGGTTGTGGCTACTGGTAGTGTTGATACTGCATCTCATCTTTACATATTTGATGGATTTGCGCCTTCTGAGGGTACAGGTTCATCTCTTATAGCACATGCAGATTCGATGAGTCAACTTTGGCATGAGCATTTGGGCCATGTCAATTACAGATATCTTCAGTAGATGAGTACACAGTCACTTGTTCTTGGTCTTCCACGGATTTCCTGCATTGACGGTGTTTGTCATGGTTGTGTGCTTGGAAAGCATCACAGGGATCCCTTTCCGAAGGGAAGTACCACTCATGCTTTGGCACCCTTGGAGTTGATTCATAGTGACCTCATGTCATTTCCCACTCCTTCTTTTTCAGGGGCAAAGTATGTACTCACATTCATTGATGACTTCTCTAGATGCACATGGTTGTACTTTCTTAAGTACAAGTCTAATGTCTTTGATTCCTTTCGTGTCTTCAAGACATTTGTAGAGAAGCAGTCTGGTCTTTCTATTTGGCGGATACGTACGGATAATGGGGGGGAGTATGTGAATTAGGCTTTCATAGATTTTTGCACTGAGCATGGTTTGTAGCATCAGTTTTCTGTTCCCTACACCCCTCAGCAGAATGGTATCGCTGAGCGAAAGAACAAAACTTTACGGGAGATGGCTAATTGTATGATTCAGTCCAGGTCCATGGATTCATCTTTTTGGGCTGAGGCAGTCACTTGTGCCAACTATGTTCAGAATCCGATGCCTCACAAGGCGATTCAACATATGACTCCTGAGGAGGCTTGGTCTCATGACAAGCTTGATATTTCATCATTTCGAGTATTTGGTAGTGAGGCATGGGTTTTTATTCCTGATGCTCAGAGGAGAGCTATGGAGCGGAAGAGTCGACCCCTCATTTTTGTCGGCTACTATGTGGATGTTAAGGCGTACAAGTTGTTTGATCCTAATTCCAGAGAGGTCCTGTTTTGACGGGATGTTCAATTTGATGAGTGCCTTCCTCCAGTTGATACCCTGTCTCCAGTATCCACTTCACTACCTACTCCACCCACTACAGCTCTTCAGGATTATTTTGAGGATTCTGATGAGGATATTGATGATCCCCCATCTCCACTTCCACTTGCTCCACCTCAGAGGCCCAAATGGGCTCGCTTTACTATTGAGGCAGCAGGATCTATGGCCAGTGATCCTTCAGACACTCGTCACACTCGTTCTCATACTACGGGTTCTAGTATTTTGACTCATGCTTTTTGAGAGGATCCTTAAAGATTTTCAGAGGCGACAGGTCACCCTGAGTGGGATTGTGCTATGGAGGAGGAGTATTCTTCTTTGATGAGGAATAATACATGGGATCTCTGTCCTCTTCCTAAGGTTAGAAAGATGGTTCGGTGCCGATAGTTGTATCGCACCAAGTATGCTATTGATGGTTCTATTGATAAGTACAAAGCACGTCTTGTTGCGAAGGGTTTCTCATAGGTTGAGGGTATTGATTACTCCGAGACATTTGCCCCTGTCGCCAAGATGAATTCTATTCGCTTTGTATTATCACTTGCAGCTTCTAGAGGATGGCTCATTTTTCAGATGGATTTGAAGTGTGCCTTCTTACATGGTGATCTACAGGAGGAGATCTATATGGAGGAGCCTCAAGGATTTGTTCATGATGCTTCCTTGGTTTGCAGACTTCAGTTTTCATTATATGGTCTCAAACAGGCCCCTCGGGCTTGGTATGAGAAGATGGACTCTTTTCTGCTCTCCACTTGTTTCACTCACTGTCATTCTGATCACACGGTCTATATTCAACATCTTGAGGGTGAGATCTCGATTCTTGTGCTATATGTTGATGATCTTCTCATCACAGGTAGCTCATCCTCTATGATTCAGAATTCTCAGCTAGCCTTGATGGAGTAGTTTGAGATGACAGATCTTGGCCTTCTACACTATTTCCTTGGTCTTCAGGTGATTCAGTCTTCAGAGGGGATCTCCATTTACTAGCAGAAGTATTCTTTTGATATGCTTTAGCGCTTTGGCATGCTTGATTGCAAGCCTGCCCCCACACCTTTTCAGTCAGGGGTTGTTTTGACTACTACTTGCCCCACTCCTTCAATAGATGCTACACTTTACAAGCAGTTGGTTGGTAGTTTGTTGTACCTGACTCACACTCGTCTTGATCTTTCCTTTATGGTTGGTCTTGTCTCTCGATTCTCACATGATCCTCATGAGATTCATTGGCAAGCTGCCAAGTGTATTTTGAGGTACATTCAGGGCACCACTTCATATGGAATTCACTACACATTAGGGGATCCTCACATTGTTGGCTACACTGACTCAGATTGGGCTGGTGATGTCAATGATTCGAAGTCTACTTCTGGCTTTGTTTTTTGTCTTGGCTCTGGTCCTATCACATGGTCATGCAAGAAGCAGACTGCTCATGCATTATCATCTACAGAGGCTGAGTACCGAGCTGCCGTGCTCGCTAGTCAGGAGATTTTATGGCTTCGTCAGTTGATGACTGAGTTTGGTTTTCCTCCTGATAGTCCCACTATTCTTTGGTGTGACAGTCAGAGTGCTATACACATTTCACGCAACCCGGTGGAGCATCAGCGGATGAAGCACATTGAGCTTCATATGCATTTCATCAGACAGTTGATTCAGGATGGTTCTCTCATCTTGGAGTATGTTCCTACTGCCGAGTAGGTTGCAAACATCTTCACAAAACCTTTTGCATCTTCGCGCTATCTTTAGTTGTGCTCTATGCTTGGGGTGAAGGAAGTTGTCCTTGGGGGGTCTTTATGAGGCCTTCCTTCCTTCATGTTTCTTTCAACATGTTGTTCTATCTCTTTTTGGAGAGGAGTTTTTCCCACTGGGTTTTCTCCTTTTCTCCGTTTCATAGAGATTTCATTGTACTTGGGTACCTGATCTGGCCTTGTTGCCGGGACCCATTACTTTTGCTTTCAGTAGCTTCTTCTAGGTTTTAGCTTCTTCCCATGTCTATCTTAAGGGGGGGTGTTAGAGTAATTGGACATTTACTTTATTTATTTATTTATTTATTTTTATTAGACTGCAGGAATCGGGTAGCACGACCCCCTATAAACTGCAGTGCGCTTGGTAAAATTTTTAATGTGATCGGTGGTGCTAGCGCGACACGCCCTCCAGTACCACGGGGGTGGGGGAGACTAGACCTCGTGACCAATTGGAAATTTACTTTATTAATTAAACAATATTTGTTTAATTATGTGAAGTTCCCTTTTATCTCTTTTTCACTTAAGCTAACATTAGGTACATAATAATTAATTACTTTATTAATTATTATTGTGCAAGCCTAGGGTTTTCCTTTTTAGGGTTTTCATCTATATGTAGTTGAAAACTATCTTTTGTATCATTATTCATTTTACATTTTCAGGTGAATACATTGCTCCACATTCTTGAGCATTTCTTTTGTTGCTTCTCTTTGTTTCTCCTTGTAACAGGTTATTTTCTTGCAAAGATCTTTTGGGCTTCTGTGGTGTTGTATCTTCTCAACTCCAACATGTACTGGAGTTCTTCATTCTTTTCTCTTTCTTCATCAAAATCATTTAGAGAAGAAATGAGTTCTCCTTCATAATTCATTGGAAAATCTTCTTTTTTGAATTCAAATTCAAATTCATCATCCTCCTTATGGCTCCTTATGGAGTATTTCCTCTTCTTTCTAAGATAAATTCTTGGGAAATGCTTCATTCCCCATGTGTTCCAAATACAAGATCTATCTCAAATTTTAGGTTTGTATCAAGGAACCTTTCTTTGATACCAATTTTTGAACACACCAGAATACTGAGAGGGGGTGAATTAGTATACTTCAAATTTCAATCCCAATTTTTAACTATTAAAGCTAAGTTATACTATTTAAGCATATACCTACTTAATTAAAATTGGAAAAAAGATAAGAATCCACACAAGAACATAGATGACAATAGATTTACATGGAAAACCCCATAGGGGAAAAACCACGGTGAGAAATGCTGCTAGGAGCTATTGTCCTAACCAACCTCACAAGTAAATAATATTTGTGACTTTGTTTTAGGGCTACAACCCAAGGAAGCTACTAATCACTATTTATACAACTTTGTTTTAGAGGCTAACATCCAAGGAATCTACTACTCCCTAATTGAAAAAGGAACAACTAAAATATGACTACTTTAATGGCTTCAACCACTGATAGTCATCAATTCTACACATTAGGTACGTAGTGGATCTTGTCATGCTCTACTCATGCACTCATACATATTCACAAACTTCCATACCTATCTTCTCATCTTTGATCTTCTATACATATTATCCACATACTTGCAAAATATAAATTTAGTCATCCATAAATGAGAAAATATAAAACTGGTAGCATGACAACCTACATATCCATTAGCGGTATATATAAATGATAAATCATTATTTATATTTCTCTCAGATGAGTTGACATGACCCATACAATATCTACAAATTCTTAGACTCCGCTTAATCTTGAATTAGTGGCACACACCACCAACATACCTTAGTCAACCTTAGTAAAATCATATCTTCACAAAATAACTTGAGACAACTATGCGGTACTAGAAACAAGAAATATATTCATGCACTTCATACCTTGGATACTATGAGACATGTGGAGTGTCCACATGAACTCATACAACTAGTCTTCATAATCTTTTGCTGGCACAAGTATGTACAAACATATGTTCTGATGAAGATATGTCACTTGAAAAACCAAACTTGTGGAGAATCAAATCACTTGAAACTTCAATATAGCATGCATTGGACATCACTAAGTATGTCCTCTAAACCGCTTGGCCAAAACTTCATAACTAGAGGAATGTTGAGCATTCCAATAAGCCTTCATAACCACTTTGTACTACCATAACACAAATAAAAAATCTTTCACTTCTAACTTACATTGCAGAAGGTATAATGACATAAAACCTTGGATATAACACTTTCATATCTTCATCAACTTATCTTTTGAAGTGAAAACATGCATATTACTCTGCTAAAGGATGTAGACCAAAATACTATGACTCTGTCTTAGAGAATACAATGTGAATGCATGAGACAAAACTTCTGCAACTTATCATTGAGTGTGGTACACCAAACTGGCAATATATTATTTTAGGAATACTGAAAACATATTCAGACATGTGTACCCACCTCTACATCATAATTAGGCAACACAATGCTTTATAACATTCCACATACTATAATTTTGACTTGCACCATTAGATATCTCTGCATATTTATAGTCTCCAGAGCATATACAATCTCGTACATACTTTGACATGAATGAAAAACAAGCTTATCAAGCTGTAATAGATTTACAATTTTTCTCTATATTCTATGGATTCTTCTTGGAGGTTCATGTTCACATGGTTCAGTGTGGTAGATTTGGGAGAGTTACTATGACATGTTATTAGAGAGTATGGAACAATTTTATGTTGCATGTGTAGATTATTTTGAATTTTATTTGTTACTACATGGTTGAATTACTTGTCACACCTTAGTATAAGTTTTGATTGGTAGACTTGGTATGAAAAGGTCTATTTTTAGATTTGACATTACCCATGCAGTGGGAGTTTCTAGATGTGTGTGTTCTTCATTGACATGTTTGACACATGGAGATTGTGATTGCAACTTATGGGTTGGATATTTTGTTGGCATAAGTTCTACTGATGTTTTGGATACCTTTGAGGTATGGATGATTGGATGGATTAGCATTTATTGTGGCTGATTTTTCTTGTCACGTTGGTTCTTTATTTGGATGCAAACAATCACTTGTGGTTGTTTCTCTAATTGTTTTAGAACATTCATGTTTGATCTTTTTTTTGGAGGAATTTTGGACTTCAAAGTTGTGTTCTAGAAACTGGTTTGAAGTTGGATACGTTGGTGCTTCTATAAATCTCACGAGCATAGTGGAATTGTGACAATAGCTTGCAACCTTTGTTATCACTTGGATTTATTGCTTGTGTTCTTTGGATTAGTGCAACCTATACCTTGACTTGTTCCTTTTTCTTCCATGGGTGGCATGTTGGAGGATAATAGGAGTTCTTGCTCGATATGGTGGAAATATTGGGTTTTGTTTTAGGTATATTGTTGGTCAACAAGAGCATGCTGGAGATTCATGTGGTTTCATGGATGGATGTGATAATGTTGTTTTATTGATTGAATCCTTGCAATTAAAATCCTATGTTTCTTTTGGCTCTTGAAAGGTCTTTGACAAGTGGGAGAATGTTGAGATTAAGGTGTCTCAATCTTAGAGAGTCCCAAGATTATTTAATTAATAAATTAGTCATTTTTTAATTAAATCTTAAGTGATATGTTTCTAAGTTGCTATATAACTTTGTGAGACTCAATTGCGACTTGGCTTCCTACATGTTTGGTGGAGAGCACAAAATTGTGCCACTTGTCACTTGGGTGCTCAATTGGGAAGAGGTGTTTGTGAAAAACTCTCAAATGTGTGCCATAGTGACATGTGTCTATGTATCTCGAGTTATCACTTGACATGATTTTGGAAGGTTCCTAAACGAGCCTATGACAACCACTCGAAGAGACTATAATTCAAATGGGAGTTCAAAATTGACAGGTGGCTATATTTTCTCTAGTCCTAGATTCCATAAATGTCAAGGTGACTTAATATTTCCATAAAATATTAAGTTGGATGCCTTGCATGTTGTTGCATGTTGGTCCATGTTGTTGCATGTTTGGCAATTTACTTTTTTGGACAGCTTGGACTTGTGCATGTTCTCTATTTTAGTTTGCATGCATGCAGAGATTGTGGAGATGGCACATGGAATTATTGGGTGCCCATGATAGAGGCTTATAAATATGAGAAATGTTTAGGTAAAGTGAGATAAGTGAATTTTATTGCAGGGTTATGTTACCAGATTTTCTCCAAAAGAGCAAGATGTAATATCCATGTTAAGGCAATGAGATTGCAAGTGTAAAGACACTTGCAAGAGCATAAAATCTATTATTGTATTGTAACCTCTTTGTTACTAATAATACAATGGTTTAATTCTTTTGAGAGTGGGGTTTTTTAACTGAAAGGGTTTTCCCAACGTATATTTTTGTTCTTTCTCTTCTATCTATCTTTCTTATATCTCATTCTTGAAATGTTAATTTACATGTCATTATGTTGCTAGAATTTTTCCTAGCTCTACAAACTAGTTTAACTTTCCTTTAAGGTTTAATGTCATGGAAATTAAATTTTGTCTATTTTTGATTCAAGGCATAGTAGTATGTGCTTGTATCATGAAAATCATAAGATATTGAAGTGCATACTGGTTCTCAAAAGGATTTTTGAGTTCATCATTTCCTTTCAATGAATCGGTTAGGTTAGTATTGAGTAGAGCACATGAAAAATTCATCTACCTAGATAAACCCTACCGAATTACAAAGGAGGAAATTCACACAGTAACGAGGTTGAGCATAGTAAAAAATATTCCAACAAAGAAAGCCATAAAAAGGAAAAAATATCCAAGCTTATAGGAGCCACACCAGATAGATGGAACTTGAGCATCCGAGAAATTACAAATCCTATTATGTGGTATGCCTCAATGAGTATCACATACAAAATATACTATGCCAATAGAGAAGACTCTATGAAAAAAATGAAAATATACACCGTGCATATCAGGTGGTGATGGATGAGAAAGACTTTAAAATTTGTGAGGTGATGAGGGAGCACCTAATGGAAAACGTCCAAAAAATAAAAACCTCCCAGTACAAATTTTGGTATGCTACACTACTAATTTTACTAGTATTTTACTTCTTGAGCATACAACCACCATTCAAACTAAAATTATGACAAACAAAACTACTAGTAGCAACACAAATGAAGCTCCACACTTTGCGGTTCTCGAATAAACAAACATACATTGCCACATATTGGGTTTTCTTCAAGAATTTCTAGAAATAGCTACAAGCTAGAGAGTGGATACCATATGAGTTTGTAAAGTAATACATCAATAACATCAATTTCTTAAGTAGATAAAGATTACACATACATGGAGGTGATGGAGCCAAGGAAAACATAGATTCCCAAGCTCCCATATGAGGTATCATAAAGGGAAGTATATTTCCATGCCACAAATATCCTCAGCAAGCCAAAGGACCCAAATACAAAAATAATTGGGACGTATAAAGAAATTATGGACCAAATCCATAAGAAAAATACAAAGGAGAAGTATGAGAAGAATAAAGAATAGTTGCAGAAGAAATCGAGAATCCCACCAAAAGGGACAACAAAATCTTCCTCTTCCACAACACTTTTAGAGACTAGCACACCAATAATAAGAAGGTTTGAAAGGTTACATGAAGTGGCTAGTGCACAATTTGAGGGTCTTGCTTTATCATCATAGATAGTAACCACACAAGATGTACAAGAAGTATTAGAAACCTTGTTACAAATGAGTGCAGTGAAGAAAAATTGAAAGGAAAGATCCAAATAATCAATGAAGAGGAATATAATATAGATTTTTGGAGAAGAGGAGGAAGAAGAGGAACTTGAAGAAGTGCAAAAACCTCTATATAAGAAGAATAAGGAGCATATTGTGGACATATAGTAGCTAGAGGCCCCATAACAACCACAATCGATAATTGATGTCATGGCCACACAAATCAACATCATATATCACAGTGTGTTACTGCAAGTCCTCACTATGTATAAATATGCAGATATAGACAATACATACAAAATAATACAATATTTAGTAAAATATATAAGAAAATTCAATAAAAGTTCAAAAGAAGTGATTAAATACTTCCCAAAGCCAATAATTTTGCCACTCCAGGAAAAGGGGGAAAAATTCTTGAAAGTAGAGGAGGAGATAAGATAAAAAATCAATACAAGAGGTAGGGTCTAACCTTAAATTAGAACAAAAGGAACAACTAGTGCAAGACCAAGCTAAATAACTCTAAAACAAAGAAATGGTAGACTCCTTAATGGAGTGAGAGAAAAATAAAATGAATAAAGTACAAAAGCAAAGAACATAACTTACCAAAAAGCTCCATGTGTCCCTCTTGGAAGAGGAAAGTGCAAGGAAACAAGCAACAACCCCTTTGGAAAGTAGCCAACCAAGTGGATGAGATGACGAGGGAAAAAAGGGAAGTACTATAGAATCATCTACATTCCAATCCTCCATATAATATATCAAATAGTTTTTGGCACAAGAAAATAAAATACAACCAACACCTAAACAACTAATTTAGTTTCTAGTTGTGGGTTCCCAAGTGAATTTATCAAATATTCTCCCATTACATAAGTTGTAACTAGGGGATATATTCCATGCAACTTCCAAGGAAGAGATACTATAGCATGTTGAATGTGAAAAATAGTTACAAGAAGAAATTTGATCATATTGAAAAATTCAATACCATAACTACAAATAGACACATCTCTCCCACTAGCACAATAGCTCAAGTAGTTGGTGGATAACCTATAAAAGGACCTAAAAGCACAAAAGGATAAAATAAGGTAGGAAGAACAAGTGGAAATGATGAAAAAGAAATTAGAAGAGGCCACAAAAGGATGTGTGATAGCCCACTCACAATTGGAGAAGAAAATAAAGAACATAGAAGGGGGCATATTAGAGGCAAATGTGCTCTATCGATTTTTTCTCCAATGGATGAACCTCACCAAAAATATCAAGGATCAGATCGCACAACCAAAGGCCTAAATGGTATAGATCGCATCCTCCTACGATCTACTAAAAGATATGGATGGCGCTATCAAGGAAAAGATAGAGAATCTACACACACAACTACAAAAATATAGGAGCAAAGGGAACGAATTAAGATGCAAATCAAGTAGCTTAGGGAAGCCAATGGTATCAAACTAGCACATCTAACCAAAGTTCTAGGGGAGGTAAAAAATTAAATCCAACTAATACAAATACTTACCACTCTTGCAAAAGAAGAGACAATAAACATAAACATTCAAGGACACATCAAAGTCCTCTAGCAAGCAGAGCAACAATGGGATACTGCACTTATGCAATTAAAGGTCATTTACAGGCATATCCTCCCAAGAAATTGAGAAGCATGTCTTGAGGAAAAGACATTATTTTAAAGGGAGGGATGATGTTAAATAAGGATTTAGGGCAGAGACCAAAACCTACAAAAAGCTACTACATAGGACCTATTGAACCTAAGGATGATAGGTAAGATGAAGTAAACGGTACCCCACAAGGGTCACATCTCCCCAAGAGACAAAGTATAGATATACATATATAATAGATGTAAGAATGGGAGGATATTGGATAGAGAAGAATATCCAGGTTAAGAATACAATTACATAGTAGAGAATAAGGCCTATCATTGTATATGTTACATGAATATAAAAATATATGGAGTTATAAGAATTTGATCAATGTATGCATTATAAATTAATGGTTCCTATTTAAGTTACATATGAAATGTATTTAGATATAGTTTTCCTACCACAAATATTCTTTTCTCTCATTGTATCCTTTGGGGTCAGGGAAAACTTTAGTGGCGAATCTTCGCCAATTGGCGAATTCTAGGAATCGGGAAAATTGAAATTGGAGAATTTACCGTATCCAACAGGGTGTTCAAATTGCCCATATTTCATGAACTATCGGTCCAATGCATGTCCATTGGCCAGCGGCTTTACAAGGCATGTTTAGGCAATAAATTTGCCATAACAGACTACGTGTTTCCAATGGACCGGTTAATATTTTTACCTGGAATCTTGGGGAGCATGTCATACAACACCAACATATTCGCCAATACTATTGAAATAGCATTATTTGAGGACCTATTTCACCAATTAAAATTTAAAAATAGTTGCTTGTGAAGACCCATTTCACCAATTAAAATTTATAAATAGTTGCTTATGAGGACCTATTTTGCTAATAATATTTAAAAATAATTACATTTGAGGACACATTTTGCTTTGAAAATTACAAAGTATCGTTGTAAAAGCATGCGAGATTCGCCAATTTTTTAACATAGCATTTAAAAATCCCACAAAATTCGCCAAATATGGATTGATATAAATACAATTGAAACTGTTATTTATTCTTACACATTTTTTTCAGTTTTGAGGTTCTACTTCTTGATTCAGAAGTCAACGAAACCAGAAAACGTAGACTCAAAGGTGAGTGATCATTTCTTCATATTGTTATTAGTTATTAGTTATAATAATAAGATTTCTTTATCTGTTTTCCATTCTTGCTTTAGTCTTAAACATGATTTTGAGTAGGGAATGGGATCTATATTCTCTATCGGTCTGTCCTTCTTAAACAAGAAGACATTTTTTCCAGCTTTTACTCGAAGTGAGATATCAATATTTCGAGCAACAAGGGTAAGACTCTTGAGGGTAATGAAGAGACTGGGAGGCCATCAAAACATCAAAAATGTGGAGGTACCATACAGTCTTAATTTGGAATTGGCAAAGCTTCTAATCCATTAGATTAAGGTGGAGCTACATCATCAACTCTTCCACCAAATATTATTGAAGATGGCATTGACAATACCTCACCACCACAAGAAGGTCAAGGTGAGATTGTCATTGAGTTAAATCAAAATGTATCAAATGAGGATGTCAATACTGTAGAAGATTTTCCAAGCGATACCCTGGTTAGCCAGAATGAGTTAATTGACCTAGATGAGGATGATGTTGGTAGCAAGAAAAGAAAAGACAAATCAAAATTGGGGTGCAAGTGGGAAATGACAAGGAATTTTCAACTAGGTTGGTTGTCGAAGTACTCATTCCTTGAACCAGTGAGGGTATCAAATGAAAACGATATTGAAAGGGCAACAAAGGTCAAATGTAATATTTGTAGTTGGAAATGTGGAAGAGACAAGATGATGCAGCTAAAGCTTGACACTATAGAAAAGCATATTAGTAAAGTTTACGAAAAACAAATCATAGATGGAAAGGAAGAATTAGTCATACGATGGAAATCAAGGGAAGAATGTCTTCATGCTAAGTATGCCATGGATTATGGAGAGCATAACCATAGAATTTTGAAGATTGAAAAATGTGAAGGTACACTTGAGGCACATTTTGGAAAAACCATGGCAGCAACAAATTTGTCAAAAACTGTTCAGATGAGTGTTGTTTTTCATATTTTCTCCAGGGGGCATCCTATGACAGACTACCCAAAATATTTTGATTTATTATCTTATTTGAGTGTTCCCCACTTTCCCTTCTCACATTGGTCAGTAAACACTGGATGGGATTGGGCAAACTGTCTTGCTGCAGTTGAAAAGGAAGATTTAAAGGAGAAAGTAAAAGATTTAAATCTCATTGCATTATCTTTAGATGAAGTTACTACGGTAGACAATACTTCTTGGGTTTGTATGCATTTGTATACTATAGAACAACATGTTCACCAAGCTCATCTTATTTGAGTTCATAAAATGAAGAATAGTCTAACATCGCAAAATCTATTTGAACTAGTCAAGAAATCTTTGAATGAAATTGCAGGTATGAATGAGTTGACAATTGCCAAAAAGTTGGTGTGTGTAGGAGCTGATGGAGCTTCAATGATGCAAGGTCAAAGGAGTGGTGTTTGCATAAAGTTACAATTTACTTGTGCACCATACATTCTTGGCACTCATTGCATGGCCCACAAAATGAATTTAGCATTCAAAATTGTAAGCAGGTTTCCTACAATATCAACATTTGAAAATCTAGTTCGCGAGATCCATGCATACTTCTGCCAAAGTCCCAAATGTTCCCTTGAATTTCAACATTTTGCTGAGGGAATAACACCTGGAAATAATCTTCTCAAGGATTTCGATACTAGATGGATCTCCCTACATGGACCAACGCAACGAGTTCTTTCAGAATATCAATACTTGATTGGAGTGATGCACGAGCATCACAACACAGTAGACAAAGCTCTTGACCTCTTACATAGGTTAAGCGATATGGAGACACTCTTGACTTTAGCTAGTCTTCTCCCCATGTTGGATGCGATGAACAATCTTGTAAAGAAATCCCAAGACAAAACTATGTATATTTATGAATATGCCAATCTACGTAAACTTACATGCTTGGTCCTCGATCATCTATATCTAGATCTAACAAAAGAAGGCACAAATTATTTGATGTGGAAAAAAATTACTGATTTGAATAATCCTGATAATTATTTACAGTTTAATGCAAGTAGACACTTATGTATCTGTGTACATGGATATGAGATACCAATGTACCATTGTAAGATAGCCAGGTGCTCTAGTAGAGAAGTACCTATTAACGGGGAAGATTTTAATGACATTGTTAAATCTATTAGTGATAATTTGAAGGAAATTGCAAAATCTCTTTCCTCAGAGATTCGTGAAAGATTTCCTCGACATAAAATACTTGAAGCCATGGGTATTGTGTATCCTCAATTTTGGGTAAACCGAGATAACCCAAAATATTTTCATGATCAAGTAAAAATCTTGATCAAACAGTCTTCGAAAGAGGTAACATACAATGAGAAGACAATAGAAGGAATTTTAAATGAAATAAGCTTAGACAACAATGTAGGAGTTTTGCAACAGCTATGAGGGACCAGTATAAATCCATGGGCAAGGAGAAGGCCTTTGAACTGGGATCAATAAAAAAGGTTTGGACAAGTTTAGGTCAAGTGAAATATTGCGTGGTCGATGTCAAAATATTTCAAACTTGCTGATTTATGTCAAACAATGATATCAGGGTCGGTGGAGGATGAGAGAGTTTTCAGTACATTGGGGTTTTTGAAAGAAAAGTTAAGAAACAAACTAGACAAGAATTTGGAAAATTGCTTGAGGATGAAAGGAACTACGTATAATGTTAAAAAAATTCCTTTTGAAAGGGCACTTGCAATATCAAGGTCCACATGTGAAAGAAGAGGTACCAGGTTGTGCAACACCAGATCTCCAATTCCAAGCACCGATACTGGTGGCAGTGGTAGTGGCAGTGGGCCTGGGACAAATGACAATGATATTGAAATTGACACACAGGCCGAAGAAAGTGAAGAGCAGACTTAGAATCAAGATGACTCTTTTACTTTATCTCAAGATGAGCATCAGTTTGAGGACCCTGACTCTGTTTGGGAAATGAAAGAGACTTAGCAGGTTTTAGGTATTTTTATTGCACTTCATGAATCGGTTTCCATTGTTCCAAAGTCCAAACTGTAGTTGATGATATTTTATATTGTATTCAATGAACATTGAAATTGTGAGTCATTGCACTTCATGATATCTTATTTTATATTGCACTCAAGCACTGCATGAATGATATTCCAAACTGTAGTTGATAAATTTTTATATTGTATTCAAATAAATTTTGAATCATTGCACTTCAGGATATTTTATTTTATATTGCACTTCATGATATTTTATATTATATTGCACTTCATGAATCATATGCCAAAGTCAAACTATAGTTGATGATATTTTACATTGTATTCCATCATCCATGAAATTGTGATATTAAAATTTAAATTTGATCTCTTGAAAGGAAATTTAATTTTTCTTTACAAAGAAACTAGCCTCCACTGAGTCCACCCCACTTATCTTCCACATATCAATAATCAAAAAAATATACGACACTTTGATTTTATGATTCATAAATTATGAACAATGCAAATTGTAGAAATTTGTGTGACAAGATCCATATTATAGCCTACATTGCATCCATAAACAAATTTGAAATTCCGTAGTGACATAGTCCTTCCCCCATTCCTAACAAAATTCAATACCATCGGCCTAACAATATTTCATCGGTGAAACACCCATCACAGTCCCGCGGATGGCCCAATGAAAAGAGCTCACAACCTAGTATCGGTGTAACAATACTCTATCGAGCTGACTCCTAAGGTGCTCTCCTGATATAACGATAGAGTCAAGTTGTCAAAAAAAGTAACCATGAATTATAACCATGGGAATGGATTATTGAATGCATAAAGTATATCGAGAGAACTATGGTGCATCGGGGAAACATTATTTGGCATCCCATCAATAGAACGAAGGATAGGTGTCCATCGGCGGAGAGGGTGGCTATCAATGAAAGACTGATGTGACATCTTAGGGCATCGTCGACTTCAAGATATTTGAAATAAATGTTCTTCTTTGATGACAAGACTAAAAGATGGTCCACAGATGGTGCATTTATGAACCAGAATTGAAGTGAATTATATCATAAGTTGATCGCATATTTGTTACAAAATCTTGGAAGATTTCGCTTAGGGCAGAAGCAAAAAGGAAAAAACTTGGAGTTCTGACATAGCAAAGACTGGTGGACTGTGGAGGCGACCCGGAGAGACTCACGTAAGTACTTCAGACCAAGCTGAGAAGCTATTTTCATCAAAAGATTAAGATTTAAATAATGGAAGAGAATACAGACAAACCCAAGACTAAAAAATAGAAAACTGAAAAGACTAAGAATTTGGATCAAATAGACATTAAAAAGCCTAAGAGACTCCTAAATGAAGACTTGATAGATCGATGCCCTAGGTCGGGGCCGAGACCCAAGAGGAGTGCTCAAATGAATCCTTCCATGGATTGAATATTGGACAAACATAAGGGCTTAGGGGATATTTGGACATTGCAACAAGGGTAAGACCTCTTCATGTACCATTACAAAAAAAAAAGAAGGTTTCCACCAGTCTGCAATCCGTGGAGGTTGAACCTGGGAAGACTTGTGGTGCCCAATGTGTTTGTGAACGTAGAACTAATTAAAGCTCTTGCTATTAGATATGACCCCAAGAAAAGAACTATTCAATCACATGGTGGGGGTGACATGCTTGTTATTTCTAGGGATCTCATTTCTAATGTATTTCAATTAGAGTGTTCACTAAATTTATCATTCATGGTCAAAGATCTCTTGAAAGAGTATCGCCACATGGATACCAGCTATAAGAGATGGAAATTTACTTTGCATAGGCCCAAGGATGAAGGAGGCCAACTCAGGAGGTTCTCTAGTAGTGAAAACCTCCTTTCCATGAAGATTTGTTCGAAGAGTATTTCTGATACACCTATTATTCAACTAGTCAAGTTTTGGGAGTAGAGGTTCCGCCTCTCATGTTGATTGCCCCGATGGTCTTAGCTGCAAACATACAGAGAAAGGATGCCAAGCCATTTGATTATGCTAGCTACCTGGCCAACTCCCTACATCGAGGGCTTGAAAATATTAAAAATAATAGTGATAATATTATTTTTGAACACTATTCTTTGCTTATGCATTTTATTTTGTACAAGGGACAAGTTAGAGAGGTCTGGAGTGAAGAATTAAGGATAAAAGATACAGATGAAAATGGAAATTTTAAACCTATACAAATGCGGACTTCATTGTGGGACAACTGATTTGATAGGTCTCATTACCTTTATTTTGAAGAATTTTTTATAAAACCATTGATGAAGTTGCTGGGATATCCGTGCAATTATAACCTATCCCCAGAAGTACAAAAAATTCTAAGACCAAAGGAAAATGACCAAACAAATAAAGTGAATCATAACTGGGGATACTGGTATTCTTTCCTTGATTGTATAGTGATAAGGGTTTATTGGTTCGAAGGAGATCCACACTTGATGCCACAAGTAGTTCCTGACCGAATTGCTTATTTAGAAATTGTGAGGCAATTGGAAAAATCTGATTCTAAACACCTCAAAGGACATAGGAAACAATCAATTATGCCCAACACCTTATGTTTTGGATACTTTACAGTGGTTTCCAATGAAGGATATGGAGAAATTGATGGTAAATTAGCACAGTACAACCTACCTCTAGGTGATGTAAGGAAACAATTTGATGCAGAAGGGTTTATTCACAAGGCAAGATTATTGTAGGGGCTATCAGGGTATGAACATTTGTTCTCAATCGAAGATGTCATAAGAAACCATAATGAGGCTTCCACCAAGGAAATAATGGCTGCCTATAACAAGATTATTCTTGCAGAGGAATGGAAGAGAAAAATTTCCCATCTTATTCAAAGGCATTTGGTGAGATACAAGATCCTTTAACAAGAATTGAGCAACTCATCGCTCATGTCAATGAACTGGTAAAGGATGTTCTCCCAGTTGTTTTTGAAGCACCTCATGCAACCTATTCAGGAGTACAAGATGAAGACATAGAGCCCTTGGATTACATAACTTCATTGCCTACTCTTGAGGTATGTTTTTATGTAGATACTGATATAAGTGAAGAAGAGTAGGGTGATGAAGAGGTTGAGAAGGTCAAACAAATAAGTGCTCCTATGATTGCACAGTACGAGCCCCCTCAAGAGTAGAATATTATAAGATTTGAGGCATCAAATGAACTATTTGATGATGTGAGGGTTAGGGCTGGACAGTAGTTTATTTCTGATTGTGATTTTGTTAAAATTTTGAATTTAAATCATTTGTTTATGAATATAAAGACAGAAAAATGAGACAAAAGATACATGATATCACTCCTAAATAGGAGGCAACTACTCTGGAGGAATTGAAGAAGGAGGTAGATAAGGAAATAGAGTCCATCACTCCTGAAAGAGGAAAGGAATTGTTTCAAGAAGTTCAAGTGTTGCTCTTGCCAGGGTGGGATATTAGCTCTTCAATTGTATTTGATAACTTCAGAAAAAGAGGGGATAATACAATGAACTTAACAAAAGAAGCAAGTGACAAAATGTATTCAGGATCTGGGTACAACCCAGATGAAGTCACCTTTCTTATTTGGTCACTGTATCCCCATGATAAAAGACCTGATATAATTAGTAATCCAAAACCAAGTGTTCGGACATCTCTTGGTTCAACGAGTAGGGGATACCAACCCTATGGAGACAACAAAATTGAACATAAATGTGGAAAAACTTACCAAAGCATAGATCGAAAAACTGATTAAGGAAAATGACAAACTGAAGAAGGAGCTAGCAAATTAGAGAGAAAGAACATATTCCTCCTCCACATCAGAGTTTTACTCCCCATGGATTGAAAAAGATAAGAGAGTGCTTGATGCATTGGCTTATGCAGCCTATTGGAAGAATTGCCATCTGAAATCCTAGGGGAAATGCAAAGAATTGGAGAAAGAAGTGAAAACCATCAAACATAACACTATATCTGAAATGATAAAAGAAAGATTCAACAAAATGACAAAGTGTGCTGATGAATATTGGAAAGTATTCAAACAGACACGTATTGCATTGGTGGACAATGAACAATTGCAACCTAGAATGTGGAGAAAAAGAAGGAGCTCGTAGATAAGAATGTCATGAAAGGATAAATATTGCTAACATATAACAAGCTGGTAGAATCACATAATGGATATCATAACAGGCTTAGGGAAGATTTTGAATGCTTTGATTCAGTCCTGACGCTTCATAATGGCATTGGAAATCAGTGAGAATATGATGATTGGAAGGAAGAGCTTGCTGGGCTTTTAACTATTGCGTTGCAAGAAATAAATGACGAGGATATGGTTTTACAAAACACGCATAAGCAACTCAAACAAATAATGTCTATGGAATATGATATGAAAGAGGTGATCTCTAACATGGAAACCTATGTTGTAAAAGAGTACAACCATCACCTCTCTGCAATCAATCTATTTATTAGCCAAATTGTAGATGTGTCAGAATCATATTCAATGGGACAAACATCAGATTCAGAGTAAGAACACCAACCGATAGCATGATGAGCCCCCTATCATGGAGTAGAATCTTTGAACATATCGTAGGTGGTCATGGGCTTCTACTTGGAGATTAACAGATCGATGCATTCACCTACGACATTATTTTATTTATAATTTGAGTTATGTTTAGTTGTCAAACATCATGAATTTTTGTAAGGGGTTTGCAGCTTATTTCCTCTCATATATAAGAGATATCAAGACCCGAATAGGATATCATCAAATCATTTTTAATTAGACTTTATAGTAGAAAATAGTAAGAAGATAGATAATAGATTGCACCAATTCACCCATCCATCTCATATCATAAACTATTGTTATAATGAATATCATTTTAAATTTGAAGATCAATACAATGGAGAAGGTTACACATAATTATTGATTTTCTTTCAAGTGTTCAACTATTGTGGATTCATATGCTTATATTTTATTAACTTATTTGGCTGTCTCCAAACTGGTTGTTTATGTTATTCAAATTGAGTGTGTGGAAGTACATTTAATTTGTCAGTACATTGAATTTGAATTCTTTAGGAATAGGGGTTGTGACCATGGGGTTTTAGATTTATTTGTGGACATGATCAATTAGTAATGTGGGCTAGCCACAAAATGGATCTTGTCACACAAATCTTTGTAATTTGTGGTAATCATAAAATCAAATGTAGTGTATTTTTGCAGTATGTGGGATGTGGGTGAGGTGTAAGTTGGTGGATACTGATCAAGATTTTAAGTCCCAACATAACATAAGCTAATAGTTCAACATCCATAACTTAGAAGCTCTACCAAGAAGTAAATATAATGAGCTAATAGTTCAACATCCATAACTTGGAAGCTCTACTAAGAAGTAAATATACTGAGCTAACAATTCATCACCTTATAGTTAAAATGATAAAATAAATAATACAGATAATTGAACATCATCACCTTACTCAAGTCTGAATTTGAGCTTTTTAATTGATTTTCACATGAAGGAGTACATATTGGCATTGGAAATGCAAAATCTTTCCAATTCCCAAAGACAAGTCTGTACAGAGCTGAGTTTGAACTAGGAAACTCATATTATCAAAGATTGAAAATTAAAAATCAAGTCATTGTATCACCTTTTCTAGCAACTTCCACTCTTTAAGTGGTGGAATTGCCATTTTTTCTAACTGATGTTGTTTGACTTGAAGTTTTGTTAAGATTTCATGATTGTAATTGGAATTGGAACCTGTCTTGAATTCTTCAGTCAATTTTGTATTCGAAGTTATTAGTGTTCTGATGGAATCCAAATAGTTCACATCTGGGTTATGAGGAAACTGGTCCAAATCAATCTTCCTTGCACCTTCCATCTTCTTTCTGAAACCATCCTTTCCAATGAATTGGTCATTTGTGTCAAAAGCCTCTAGAAAACCAAGCTCTATGAAGTTCCTTACCTTTTCATCCACCACCTTCATCTTGCCTACAACCAAATGTAAATATTCCTTTGTTCCATGCATTCTCGAACACTTTTCAATGATAGATGACAACTTCATTGAGGTTTCAATCCGATTAGTAATCCATTTTGATTTCAAATCATTTTCACTGAAGTTGTAGACTGTTTGTAGAACTTGATTTGCAGATTTCTCTAATTCCAACACATTTTTGTTGTCCACTAAATATTTGTTGAGCTTCTTATAATGTTGTCTGATAGCATAAATCAATTGAAATAGGTCACACAAATGATCAAACCTCTGCATTATTTCATCCCAGATCTTTTGTTTCATATGCTTCATTGTATCTCTAGAAAATGTAGATAACTTATTTTGAGAAAACATAATTTCTTCTTTTTCTTTCGTCAGCTCTGTCTCCAATCTTTCATTTATTTTTCTTTGTTTCTCCAATTTTTGTTCCTACTGTGCATTTCCATTCGCAATGCTTAGTCTTATTTTTTTTGAAGTGGATTTTTCCTCATCATATTTCTTGTTGCTCTCATCTAGCCTTCGCTTCAGGTCATTGACTTCTCTCTCATTTGGTTTATCCTCTTTGCTTGTTGATGTAGATGCAAATTTTTTAATTCTTTTTTCTAATTCATTGCTCTTGTTATCTGCTGCTTTCCTCTTTGCTTTCTCATTTGCTAGGTCTGCCTATAACTTTTCTATTTGGGTCTGCAACCTTTTCTTCTCTCTATCTTGCTTTAGCAATGATGTGTACACCAATTCATTGTTCTTCTTTGATACATTAATTTTGTCAGTATTTTTTAGGCCAAAAAAATCCAATTGAAAATTGGTTACTTGGTATTCAAATTGATCCATCTGATTCGTTGGTTTGTTTTGAATTATGGGAACAACAATTGTGTAATCCATGATTTATTTATTTGTGTCAAATGTGGGTAATGCCATGGTTGTTGCAAGATTTGAAGTTACAATAGACGCACTCTCCATCAGTTGGTTCTTTTCTTTTTTATTCAAGTTTGATTTCTTTTTAAACTCTTCAATGAAATCATAACTTGGGGAGGCAGGAACAATGGAATGCTTGAACGATGAAGGAATAGTACTTGTAGTTGCTAATGATGTCACAACCATAGTAATTGGAATTGGGAGAGTGTCTAGAAATAACTCCTTTGTGGTGGATCCACTGATAGTGTGACTTGGACCTGTCAAAATCCTTTGCCTCTTTTGATTTCCTTGATCACCTAGTGTTTTTGTGGTATCTTGTATTGTTTTCCTCTTGTGTGTAATTTGTTGTTGTAGCACATGTTGACCACTACTAGTACTACTACCCATACCATCGCCACCAATGGAATTCCCAGTTGCACTAAGCTATCCACCAAGGGCATGTCCTAGTTGTGATTGTATTTGACCATGAGGATGAGGATTATAAGCTATAACAAATTGAGTTTGACTTGTATGCCCTTGGTCCACTTTTTCACCTCCAAGCCCAAGGCCAGATTTATCAACTGGTTTTCTATGCTCAACATCTGTTACCGTCCAAGGGCCTTGTCTTTGGGACCCCAAAAGACCACCTTCATAACCAATTTTTTAAAGTATAGCTGCTCCTGAAGTATATGCTGAAGCATATGCTTCTTTGCGGCCTCACTTAAACCAAGTTTGTAATTGGCATGGATTTGTTCTACTTTTTCTCTATCATCATTAGATTCATCATCACTTTCTTTGTTTCCATGTTCATCAGGATGCTCTATATTCCACAATTTGCTAAGCTCTTTATCTTCTTCGTTAGCTCCATACTCTACAACTCTTGGATCACCTAGGTCCTTCCTCATAGACCAAAAGGTAGTAATTTTTTATCGTGACCAATTTTTATCTGTAACTTCCTTCTCTAGAGAACTTGGAATTTTTACTCTACTAGATGTTTTATCACTTTTTTCATAAAAAATGTTGTATGTCCTGATTGTCTTTTGGTGCAATGCCATAATTTTTGCTGACAATTATTCAAAAGAAATACCATTCTCAACAACACTTTTCTCCATTGCTATTTTGACCTCATCCCAAGAATCCTTGTTTCTCAAGTTTTCAAGCAAGGGTTTAATTTGATGTTGAATTCTACTTGCAACATTCCTATTGGCCACAATAATGAATTTAATGATGTCACATGGATCATAGTGCCAGTGATAGATAGCATCAAAGTCAAAAAAATTCAAAATATTATGTGCCACACTAAACGCTTTTCTCTCGAATGTGAACCCTCCACATGTAAAAGGTAAAGAAGGAAATAAGGTCTTCTTTTGTTGACTGAGAAAGTGTAGTTCATCAACACTCTGCACCTGCCTTACATATTCCAATACAAAAACCATTTCTATCACATGTATTGGAAGTTTGTATGGTTGTACTCCTGATCCATTAAATCGTAGCACACTATATTCTTCCATTAAGTACCAATCAACCAATTGTATTTATTTTCCTAGTTGCATGCAATTTCTACATGATATAGGCAATCTAGGCATTGGAGTATTTCTAATTTCTTGATGCAATGGAGCCAAAAATTAGTCTAAAAAATGACTGTAGTTCCTTTGAGAGTCATGCATCCTTATCTCAGTAGTCCATTCATATATTGGAGTCATTTTCTTTTCCTCTACATTACTATAGGGCTGAATCTGAAGCTTGTTGGTTGAAACATTCCTTTAAATTTTAATAGTAAAAGATAACACAAGTAGGTTGTGAACCTAAATGTCTTGGTGGAGCCTGATTTAATCATTAAAAATTGTTTATGCATGGATTCTACAATGTGTTGAATATAATTATATTTGACATGTTCAACACCATAATGGATATTAAATACCATTTCAAGGAGGCTTGCATGCACTTCCAAATTGCTATCCAGACCAAGGAGAAATGCTAGCATGGAAATAGTATCATGAACCCATGGCTTAAAAATATCCAAATTATAAGGAGGCTTATGATCACCTTTCAATTTGTTTCTATTGTGAACTATTTTATTTAAAAAATAATTTTTCTCCTTTTCTTCCACTGCTTCATAATCACTAGCAAGCTTTTCTAGGTCAATGTGGTCATTTCCAAATTCTTCAGTTGTAAACCCCAACACTTTTCCAAGTTCTTCTGCATTAATGGATAACAATTCTTGTTGGCTATCTTTATTAAAAAATTCTCTTTTCTTATCATCATAATTTTTGGCACAAACCATGATAAATTTTGGGCAAGGGAAAACCTCATGTAACATCATGCACGCTAATCCAATTACCCATGGTGCATTGATACTATTAACTTGCGTTTTCTTTGAAACCTTATTCTGAGATGAAAATCTAAGTTCTGAGGTACACCTACCATAGATTTCAGGATCATAAATATCATGGTACCCATCAGTGAAACCTGGAGTTTTAAGCAATTTTACATAATGTGTTTTTTTATCGAACATTGCTCTAGTGGTACTGGTGGTAGACATGCTTATACAATGTGAAGTTGTGAAATTTGAATTCCCTAATACCTATTAGTCCTCCTTAATTTTAATGAATTCTTAAGTCTCTAAACCCAAACTTCAAACTTTGACAAAATAAAATTTTAAGAAATGTCAAACGATGAAACATAGCCGCAGGAATTCTTTCACTTACCCAGATTCTAAGTCCCGACTCTTGAAAAATGGAATGGCTTTGTTGGAAGTAGAACCGTGGAATCCAAAATAGGGTGGTGCACCACAATGAGCAATCTGAAGAGTGAGGACTGAAATCTCCTCGTGTGCTGACCCTCTCACTTAAAAAAAAATCACTGTACAATTTCAAAGTGCAAAGTGCTTTAAATGATTTTATTCTCATAATTGGAACATTAAAGTGAATGAAACGTCTTAGGTCTACAAGACTACATGCTGCAAATTATTAACCATTGAAATTTCTAAATCTAACGGTTATAGGGTGATTCTAGAGGTTTAAGTTGGGAATCCCATCTCTCTGTGCATTTCATTACAAAATGCAACTACAACCATACGTCAAATGTTCATCCAACGGTTGGAACTTGAGTAATTTATGATACTAACTTAAAAAAATAAACATAACACATGTGTTTTAAAATTTTGTGCGCTAGGATTGACATCAAGGCCAAGGGGCCGGTAAATTAACGTTGCAAAGGACTTGAAAAAATCTCACCGTGTGCTGACCCTCTCACTTAAAAAAAATCAGTAATTACTTGACAATTGACACTTAGTAGTACAAAGTGCTTTAAATTCTTTGTTTCTCAAAATTGGAACATTAAAGTGAATGAAACATCTTAGGTCTACAGGTTGCAAATTCTTAATCTTAACCGCCAATCTTTCTAAATCTAATGGTTATAGGGTGATTCTGGAGGTTTAAGTTGGGAAGCCCATCGCTCTATGTATTTCATTATGAAATGCAACTACAACCATACATAAAATGTTCATCCGACGGTTGAAACTTGAGTAATTTATGATATTAACTTAAAATAATAAACATGACACATGTGTTTTAAAGTTGTTTTAAACTTTTGTGCGCTAGGATTGGCATCAAGGCGAAGGGGCCAGTAAATTAATGTTGCAAAGGACTTGAAAAAATCTCACCGTGTGCTGACCCTCTCACTTAAAAAAAATCAGTAATCACTTGACAATTGACACTTAGCAGTACACAATGCTTTAAATGATTTGTTTCTCGAAATTGGAACATTAAACTGAATGAAATGTCTTAGGTCTACAAGTTGCAAATTCTTAATCTTAACCATTGATCTTTCTAAATCTAACATTTATAGGGTGATTTCAGAGGTTTAGGTTGGAAAGCCCATCGCTCTGTGCATTTCATTACAGAATGCGACTACTACCATACATCAAATGTTCATCCAATGGTTGAAACTTGAGTAATTTATGATATTAACTTAAAAAAATAAACATGACACATGTGTTTTAAAGTTGTTTTAAACTTTTATGCACTAGGATTGGCATCAAGGCGAAGGGGCCGATAACTTAACATTGCAAAGGACTTCAAAAAATGTCCCCGTGTGCTGACCCTCTCAGTGTCTCACTTAAAAAATAATCACTTGATAGTTGACACTTAGCAGTACAAAGTGCTTTAAATGCTTTTTTTCTCAAAGATTCAAAATTGGAACCATTTGTCTACAAGTTCTATATTCTTAACCGTTGATCTTTCTAAATCTAACGGCTATAGGGTGATTCCAAAGGTTTAAGTTCACAAGCCTATCGCTCTGTGCATTTTGATTTCATTACGAAATGCTTTTTGTGTGAAGAGTCAGAGTGTAGTTTCTTTTTCCGCCAAGAGTTTTTAGTGCAGAGTTGAATGGCCAGTTCTTCCAAGCTTTGATTTTATGATGAATGCAAATTGTAGAAATTTGTGTGACAAGATCCATATTATAGCCTACATAATACAAATTGTAGAAATTTGTGTGACAAGATCCATATATTATAGCCTACATAATTACATTGCATCTATAAACAAATTTGAAATCCCGTACTCATAGTCCTTTCCCCACTCCTAACAAAAATCAATACCATAGGCATCGGCCTAACAATGCTTTATCAGCGAAACCCCCATCACAGCCCCGCTGATGGCCCAAAGACTCATAAGGTGCACTCCCCGATATATCGATAGAGAAAAAAAGGAAGCACATCACTGTAACACATAAACATCAGTGGAACGAATGATTGCATTCCCTCGATGGCCCTATATAACCATGAATTATCAAGTGCATATTGCATAAAGTATATTACTTAATTTCTCAAAAGAAAAAAATTGATTTGAATATATTAATAGACACTGAAGTTCCGAACTCAGAAAACAACTCTTTACTATAAGTGTAAATGAATAACGAAGAATAAAACAACACAACCATTTATTTTATTCCAACTCAATTTCAATGTCACATTATTACATATCTTTTTAAAGACAAGTAGCTGTAGATCAGGCAAGCTTCTATTTTTTATAAATAACATATGTCAGTGTGTCACTTTAGTACTTTACATAGACACAATTTAATAATTTATTCCAAGTTGTTGCTCTACAATGGATTACAAATTGATTCCAATTTCCAAGCTTCTACTACTGAAACCTTACTACAAATGTAACTCTAAAAATAAATGCATGATTCCAAGCTTCTGCTGGTGACAACATAATATAAATGTGGCTCTGAAAATAAATGCATGATTCCAACCTTCTGTTGGTGGATTTTCCAACCATGCTAGGGAAAGGGGGTTCTAATCAATTTGAGGAAATGAGAGCCGTGAACATACAAAATGTACTTATCCCCTTTGAGAACCAGAGTCATGCAGAAGATGTAATACAAATGTCTCTTTGAAAATAAATGCATGGGGCTTGCCTGGCCAGCCATGCTGGGGAAATGGGAGCTGTTAAAATAAAAGAGGAGAAGCAAATCTTCTCCCATATTTTGCACGTAGCTTCCATGCACTGGTATAACACTTACCTCCATTAGAGCTTCTCATCCTGGCTCAAAAACTGTCTAAGAAGTCAAGTTAACCAAATCAACTTCTTTCCAATAGCACCCATTCTGAACTTGAAGGAAATTTGTCTTTTATTGATTACTCTGTAACTACATAACTATAGGCAAGAGAATTTATAGTATCCCCAATACCGCATCATATTCTTCATGAATCCTTATTAACCCTAGAAAATAAAAACCTTTATGACACTATCCACTATTCACTGAATCACTATCCCTATTTATGGGCCACCAGTGCCGCTACTAGCCTGTACAATTAAAAATGTTTAATTTGATTGATGTTTGGCTACATGCCAACTATACCTCAAGCTGACAAGCTATCAAAATCACCAGTGCCACTCAAAGTTCAAAAGATATGAAATCATAACAAATATTTTTTCATTAAAGCTATGAGTTGTCCACAAAATTGCTTCGGATGTTCATATCACATATGGCTTTAATCGCCACCACTGCCAACACTAGTAGTACACCAACCACACTTTCTTAAAAAAGATTGAGAATTTCAATTAAATGAAATGTACAACGTCGAGGCATTGAAAAGATAGAATGAGCGATGAGCGATGGGCCTTTATCTTGCCATATGTCCACATCTAATGGTTCAATGTTATTCCAGAGGTTTCAATTCACAAGTCTAATGCTTCAGGGATTTACTTCCAGAATGCAACTCTTTTTGCTTGTTGGTGTACAGATTTGTCACTTTAACCATGAAAGTAGATGCAAAATATTTTTTAAAAAATGACACAAAGTCCGTTTGTCTCACAATCAGTAAAGAAAAGTGATAGTTTCTCTTTTAACAAATGAATTAATCCGAACACAAAGTCTCAGAGATGAAAAAATACGCATTTTGACCTAATAGATAAACATTGAACAATTATCATGAAGAAACACAATTCATTCATAATTAAAAGGAAGCATTAATAAAAGTGATAGTTTCTCTTTTAACAAATGAATTAATCCGAACACAAAGTCTCAGAGATAAAAAAATACGCATTCTGACCTAATAGATAAACATTGAACAATTATCATGAAGAAACACAATTCATTCATAATTAAAAGGAAGCATTAATAAATACATAGATTTATAAATATATTCTGTCATCTCTCTAATGCCAAAAATGTGGATTCACAGACCTGTCACCCCACACCCTATACAATCAAAGTTTAAAAAGTGCTCAAAAGCTGAAACTACCCCCCCTTATCATTACGTGTCGCAAATTCATAATTCACAAAAGGATTCATGAATGTTGTTAAACCGTTGGAGGTGTCAGGACTCTGCACAGTTCCAACTGTATTTCCATAAATAAATTATGAAATTCAATGCATTCTTCTTCTTCTTCTAAAATGAAAATCACCTTGTTGTACTCAACATAGCTGGTTTTCTCTTTCCACGCCACTGAACGTAGCTGGGAATTGATGTTGAGTTGCTCTTCTTTATGCCAATTCAAATTTGGTTGTATGACGGCTAGAGGTTCATCTTCCCATTCCCTGATATCGGCAGGAAGTGCCATTTTGAGGAAACTCTGAGTCTGGAGTTCAAAATGCTGCCACCTTTGCTCGTATGCAAACTCACTTAACTTTACTGGCAAGAAGTGACGATTTATTTGCCAAGAAAAAAGTGCCAATCTGCTACTAAATCCATTTCTCCAACCTCCTTATTTAAGAGCTATCCTTTCAGAGGATTTAAAATATTTCGTTAAACCTAAAGTTGGCATTTGAAAGCATTTGAGAAGACATCCCTTAATGGCACCTTACAATTCATTAAATGAGATGACACTTCAAAAGTTGTGCATCCTTCCGAGGTCACCCAATTGCTGAGAAACAAAAATTTATAACCATTTGTATGGTAATAAAATCTCAACCATTGATTTCTAGAAATCTAACAGTTCTAGTGTTAATCCAGAGGTTTCAAATTGCAAGTCTAGTGCTTTAGAGATCTACTTCTAGAATGCAACTATAGTCGTTCATCAAACATTCATCGAACAATCCCTATGATTTTTTCGTTGGCATATCTGTTTATTTAGCCACTGGATTTTTTTATTATTTTGAGATTCTCTTTAATTCGCCAATGAAAATATATATTTTGCTTTGAAAAAAGGTTTTAATTGCCAACAATTTTTTTTTCCTGTTTTGAAAACAAGATTGATTGGCCAATGGAAATTTTTTTCTTATTTGACAAATTGTTTTAATCGCCAATGAAAAATATTTTATTCAATTAAAAAAAATTGCAATTCGCCAAGATTTCCACAGACTTCCAGGGATTATAAAAGATTCACCAATTGGGATTTTTTTCCCTTGAAAAACGAAAAAATTCGCCAATAAAATGAATATTTTTTATCGAGAAGTATATAGGATTTGCCAGGATTTTACACCTTCGCTGAGGGGGGTTTTCTTAAAGTTTTCCCTACTCATGTCCCAATGCAATGCATATTTTTTTGTAATTTTTTCCCAAGGAAATAATTAATTATGAATTTTTTATTACAACTTTTAAAAAATATAAAAAATCGTATGTCCGAGCACCTTAACTTGGTCAAAACTTCATGAAATTCATTTTTTTTTCATCCTATAGTATGTGAAGCATAGAATGTGATGCATGTTTTGGATTAGAAAAGTGTGATACCGTTTGAAAGCTATAGATGTTTTTCAATCAGCCTATCAATTAGGACTTTAGTCATAATTAAAATAGAAAATGAATAATTATTATTTATTAAATTCAAAGTAAAGCATAATTTATATTGGTGGAAACCTGAGAATCTCCTTTAAAAACCCTTTTCATTTCATCAATTTTTGGTGAAAAAAAGTCGTTAGCCACATACCCATCATATCGCCGCTTTTTGGCCCATCATGATCTTGCACATACCCCCACCTTACATAACACAACTTGCATGACTATGGTACCATCTTGCACTTGTTCATGAGTTCTAAGCATCTGGGGCTTTTCTTGTCTCATGGACTATGAACCTTGTCTTTTGTGGTGCCTTATCAAAGTTATCAAGAGGTGTAACTTTGGTATGGTTGAGCAGGAAGCCCAACTAGCGGCATGAATTTCCCCATAGCCACCTTTGTGTGTGTGTGAGTGCATACCAACCGAGTGTATGTATCTCACCCCTTTGGGCCTTCTCACTCTGCAGAAAGCCAAAATTATCATCGCCCCAGAGTGAATACACTTTCCTTTCAGACAAACAACCTAGATATGATCCACAACTAGTTGGACAAACGGTTGAAGCTTGATCTGATTTTTTTCACTCTTTCACATCACTCCTTGTGTGATCTTTTGTGCTTATGTTTAATTTTCCATGGGATCTTGATCTTGGGGACTTGATCATCCCTCTTGGTTATAGACATCCCACCTTACTAGCATGAATACATCAGATCCCTCTCAACATGCATTATTTGGCTACTTTAGTGTGAGTTTGAAGCAAGTTCATCCTCTCACTAAATTAGGGGCTAAATGTATCACCAAAAAGTGTAGCCTTGACACTTTTTCACTCATTTGGGCCTTTTCCCTTGAATTTTGACCTTGAATGCTTGCAAATCAACAACAATCTAATGGTGTTTTACAAAGGTTTTGTAAAGTGTTGTAACACATCTTCCCATATATACACTCATGGCTAGTTTGTGCTCACACACACACGAGAGTGGCTAAGGGAAAGTGATTCCCTCGTTTGACTTCCTGTCAAACCATATGAAAGTTATACCTCTTGATAACTTTGATAAGGCGCCACACAAAAAGGATTTTTGATCTTCATGAGATAAGCAAAGCTTCATATTCTTGGAGCACATGAAAGAAAAAGATGGCTCCATAGGCATGCAAGTTGTGTTATGTAAGGTGGCCATATAACTAAAAAATGAACATGCAACCGTAAGGAATGCTCAAGGGATTCTTGTTTAGTTATGTAACATAGAAAAATGTATCCTTGGACATTTTCACACTCATTTTGGTCTTTCTTACACATTTGCTGGCCTAGTTTTGCCTAGATTTAATGTTGTAACGTGGCCAACACATTCACATTAGGCCTTGAACTCTTGTAAATCAATAAAAACTTCATGATGTCTTATAAAAAAGTTGTGAAGTGTTGTAACACACCTTCACACTTTTCTAGGATCTCATTAATCTATTTCACTTAAATAACCTATTTTTAGCACATACTAAGCCTTATTTCAAAGTGTTGTAAGGAGTTGTAACAAACTCTCACACTTTTCTAAGTTTGTCATCAATAATTTGACCCTTTCTTATGTTTAAATGTACCCTTAATGCACTTACAGGTCATACTTAAAAGTGTTCTTGAGAATAATCATGTTAAACATCATTAAATGCACTTTAATTCCTGACACCCACTTAAAATGCCTAAGAGGGACCACGTCGCCACTTGGGGTGACTTAGTCCCATTTGGATCAAAAATCAAAACAAGTTCAAAATTTTGGCAGGTTTTTATTTTATAAGACCTAAGGTCGGCCTTTGATGAGGTATTTTTGAGAATTAGGGGATAATTATGTATAAATGTGAGGTTTTCCACTCATTTTAGGGTCTTCTCTTCTCTATTGATTCACTCATCACTCATTCATCATTCTTCTGAAGCAAGCTAGGGTTTTGGCATTCTAAGTCATCAAGAAGCATTCAAGATCAGATTCATCATCCATTGCTATAGAAATTCAATATCTATCTTCATGGAAAGTTTCTAATTCCATTATTTCACATTCATGCTTCATCTTGTTTCTTCATTTTGGTTTAATTACCTAAAAGGGGTTTGACCAAGGCAAACCCCCATGCCCTAACATTCAAAATTTATCTTTTCTTTCTTTGTGTGGTTGCAACTCTAAGTACTTTGAAGGCTTGAAGATGATTGAAGAATGAGTTGCAAAATTTTTGAAGTCATCTCCTTATTGGGAAGATCAAAATATCCCTAAAAACTCACTCATAGTACCAAAAATCAGGGTTTCAGATCTGGATACTTGGAGGAACAAAAAGTATAGACCGAGAGCTTTAGATTCCACTTTCAGATTTCTAGAAAAGTCAAAGAGGACTAAGTCATAATTAGTGGCAAATTAGTCCCATTGCACATTTTTTTTCAAAGATTTCTATAGATTTAGATACCCATTTGGCTGAAATGGACTTTGGAATAGTTTTCTTAATCTAGGACTAAGTCTCCTAGAATGGCGTTAGTGTCCCAGTAGGTCAAAATTCCAAAATCAACAACATTTCCAGTCTTCAACACATTTTTAGGTGCACACTTTCTATTTCACAACTTTTTGTTTAGTTTGGTTTGCATTTCTAGGTCATTTAATATATGTTTGCATACTATATTGTGTTTTACAACATTTTA
>CM021110.1:16313940-16364748 GCA_007115665.2 Sequoiadendron giganteum | reverse complement strand
GTATCGCACCAAGTATGCTACTGATGGTTCTATTGATAAGTACAAAGCACATCTTGTTGCAAAGGGTTTCTCACAAGTTGAGGGTATTGATTACTCTGAGACATTTTCCCTTTTCGCCAAGATGAATTCTATTCGTTTTGTATTATCACTTGCAGCTTCTAGAGGATGGCTCATTTTTCAGATGGATGTGAAGTGTGCCTTCTTACATGGTGACCTACAGGAGGAGATCTATATGGAGCAGCCTCAGGGATTTGTTCATGATTCTTCTTTGGTTTGCAGACTTCAACGTTCATTATATGGTCTCAAACAAGCCCCTTGGGCTTGGTATGAGAAGATGGACTCTTTTTTGCTCTCCACTGGTTTCACTCGTTGTCATTCTGATCACACGGTCTATATTCAGCATCTTGAGGGTGAGATCCTAATTCTTGTGCTATATGTTGATGATCTTCTCATCACAGGTAGCTCATCCTCTATGATTCAGAATTCTCAGCTAGCCTTGATGGAGCAGTTTGAGATGACAGATCTTGGCCTTTTGCACTATTTCCTTGGTCTTCAAGTGATTCAGTCTTCAGAGGGGATCTCCATTTACCAGCAGAAGTATTCTTTTGATATGCTTCAGCGCTTTGGCATGCTTGATTGCAAGCCTGCCCCCACACCTTTTCAGTCAGGGGTTGTTTTGACTACTACTTGCCCCACCCCTTCAATAGATGCTACACTTTACAGGCAGTTGGTTGGCAGTTTGTTGTACCTGAATCACACTCATCCTGATCTTTCCTTTGCGGTTGGTCTTGTCTCTCGATTCTCACATGATCCTCATGAGAGTCATTGGCAAGCTGCCAAGCGTATTTTGAGGTACATTCAGGGCACCACTTCATATGGAATTCACTACACATTAGGGGATCCTCACATTGTTGGCTACACTGACTCAGATTGGGCTGGTGATGTCAATGATCGGAAGTCTACTTCTGGCTTTGTTTTTTGTCTTGGCTCTGGTCCTATCACATGGTCATGCAAGAAGCAGACTGCTCATGCATTATCATCTACAGAGGCTGAGTACCGAGCTGCCGTGCTCGCTAGTCAGGAGATTTTATGGCTTCGTCAGTTGATGACTGAGTTTGGTTTTCCTCCTGATAGTCCCACTATTCTTTGGTGTGACAGTCAGAGTGCTATACACATTTCACGCAACCCGGTGGAGCATCAGCGGATGAAGCACATTGAGCTTCATATGCATTTCATCAGACAGTTGATTCAGGATGGTTCTCTCATCTTGGAGTATGTTCCTACTGCCGAGTAGGTTGCAAACATCTTCACAAAACCTTTTGCATCTTCGCGCTATCTTTAGTTGTGCTCTATGCTTGGGGTGAAGGAAGTTGTCCTTGGGGGGTCTTTATGAGGCCTTCCTTCCTTCATGTTTCTTTCAACATGTTGTTCTATCTCTTTTTGGAGAGGAGTTTTTCCCACTGGGTTTTCTCCTTTTCTCCGTTTCATAGAGATTTCATTGTACTTGGGTACCTGATCTGGCCTTGTTGCCGGGACCCATTGCTTTTGCTTTTAGTAGCTTCTTCTAGGTTTTAGCTTCTCCCTATGTCTATCTTAAGGGGGGGTGTTAGAGTAATTGGACATTTACTTTATTAATTAAACAATATTTGTTTAATTACGTAAAGTTTCCTTTTATCTCTTTTTCACTTAAGCTAACATTAGGTACATAATAATTAATTACTTTATTAATTATTATTGTGCAAGCCTAGGGTTTTCCTTTTTTAGGGTTTTCATCTATATATGGTTGAAAACTATCTTTTGTATTATTATTCATTTTACATTTTCAGGTGAATACATTGCTCCACATTCTTGAGCATTTCTTTTGTTGCTTCTCTTTGTTTCTCCTTGTAACAGGTTATTTTCTTGCAAAGATCTTTTGGGCTTCTGTGGTGTTGTATCTTCTCAACTCCAACATGTACTGGAGTTCTTCATTCTTTTCTCTTTCTTCATCAAAATCATTTAGAGAAGAAATGAGTTCTCCTTCATAATTCATTGGAAAATCTTCTTTTTTGAATTCAAATTCAAATTCATCATCCTCCTTATGGCTCCTTATGGAGTATTTCCTCTTCTTTCTAAGATAAATTCTTGGGAAATGCTTCATTCCCCATGTGTTCCAAATACAAGATCTATCTCAAATTTTAGGTTTGTATCAAGGAACCTTTCTTTGATACCAATTTTTGAACACACCAGAATACTGAGAGGGGGTGAATTAGTATACTTCAAATTTCAATCCCAATTTTTAACTATTAAAGCTAAGTTATACTATTTAAGCATATACCTACTTAATTAAAATTGGAAAAAAGATAAGAATCCACACAAGAACATAGATGACAATAGATTTACATGGAAAACCCCATAGGGGAAAAACCACGGTGAGAAATGCTGCTAGGAGCTATTGTCCTAACCAACCTCACAAGTAAATAATATTTGTGACTTTGTTTTAGGGCTACAACCCAAGGAAGCTACTAATCACTATTTATACAACTTTGTTTTAGAGGCTAACATCCAAGGAATCTACTACTCCCTAATTGAAAAAGGAACAACTAAAATATGACTACTTTAATGGCTTCAACCACTGATAGTCATCAATTCTACACATTAGGTACGTAGTGGATCTTGTCATGCTCTACTCATGCACTCATACATATTCACAAACTTCCATACCTATCTTCTCATCTTTGATCTTCTATACATATTATCCACATACTTGCAAAATATAAATTTAGTCATCCATAAATGAGAAAATATAAAACTGGTAGCATGACAACCTACATATCCATTAGCGGTATATATAAATGATAAATCATTATTTATATTTCTCTCAGATGAGTTGACATGACCCATACAATATCTACAAATTCTTAGACTCCGCTTAATCTTGAATTAGTGGCACACACCACCAACATACCTTAGTCAACCTTAGTAAAATCATATCTTCACAAAATAACTTGAGACAACTATGCGGTACTAGAAACAAGAAATATATTCATGCACTTCATACCTTGGATACTATGAGACATGTGGAGTGTCCACATGAACTCATACAACTAGTCTTCATAATCTTTTGCTGGCACAAGTATGTACAAACATATGTTCTGATGAAGATATGTCACTTGAAAAACCAAACTTGTGGAGAATCAAATCACTTGAAACTTCAATATAGCATGCATTGGACATCACTAAGTATGTCCTCTAAACCGCTTGGCCAAAACTTCATAACTAGAGGAATGTTGAGCATTCCAATAAGCCTTCATAACCACTTTGTACTACCATAACACAAATAAAAAATCTTTCACTTCTAACTTACATTGCAGAAGGTATAATGACATAAAACCTTGGATATAACACTTTCATATCTTCATCAACTTATCTTTTGAAGTGAAAACATGCATATTACTCTGCTAAAGGATGTAGACCAAAATACTATGACTCTGTCTTAGAGAATACAATGTGAATGCATGAGACAAAACTTCTGCAACTTATCATTGAGTGTGGTACACCAAACTGGCAATATATTATTTTAGGAATACTGAAAACATATTCAGACATGTGTACCCACCTCTACATCATAATTAGGCAACACAATGCTTTATAACATTCCACATACTATAATTTTGACTTGCACCATTAGATATCTCTGCATATTTATAGTCTCCAGAGCATATACAATCTCGTACATACTTTGACATGAATGAAAAACAAGCTTATCAAGCTGTAATAGATTTACAATTTTTCTCTATATTCTATGGATTCTTCTTGGAGGTTCATGTTCACATGGTTCAGTGTGGTAGATTTGGGAGAGTTACTATGACATGTTATTAGAGAGTATGGAACAATTTTATGTTGCATGTGTAGATTATTTTGAATTTTATTTGTTACTACATGGTTGAATTACTTGTCACACCTTAGTATAAGTTTTGATTGGTAGACTTGGTATGAAAAGGTCTATTTTTAGATTTGACATTACCCATGCAGTGGGAGTTTCTAGATGTGTGTGTTCTTCATTGACATGTTTGACACATGGAGATTGTGATTGCAACTTATGGGTTGGATATTTTGTTGGCATAAGTTCTACTGATGTTTTGGATACCTTTGAGGTATGGATGATTGGATGGATTAGCATTTATTGTGGCTGATTTTTCTTGTCACGTTGGTTCTTTATTTGGATGCAAACAATCACTTGTGGTTGTTTCTCTAATTGTTTTAGAACATTCATGTTTGATCTTTTTTTTGGAGGAATTTTGGACTTCAAAGTTGTGTTCTAGAAACTGGTTTGAAGTTGGATACGTTGGTGCTTCTATAAATCTCACGAGCATAGTGGAATTGTGACAATAGCTTGCAACCTTTGTTATCACTTGGATTTATTGCTTGTGTTCTTTGGATTAGTGCAACCTATACCTTGACTTGTTCCTTTTTCTTCCATGGGTGGCATGTTGGAGGATAATAGGAGTTCTTGCTCGATATGGTGGAAATATTGGGTTTTGTTTTAGGTATATTGTTGGTCAACAAGAGCATGCTGGAGATTCATGTGGTTTCATGGATGGATGTGATAATGTTGTTTTATTGATTGAATCCTTGCAATTAAAATCCTATGTTTCTTTTGGCTCTTGAAAGGTCTTTGACAAGTGGGAGAATGTTGAGATTAAGGTGTCTCAATCTTAGAGAGTCCCAAGATTATTTAATTAATAAATTAGTCATTTTTTAATTAAATCTTAAGTGATATGTTTCTAAGTTGCTATATAACTTTGTGAGACTCAATTGCGACTTGGCTTCCTACATGTTTGGTGGAGAGCACAAAATTGTGCCACTTGTCACTTGGGTGCTCAATTGGGAAGAGGTGTTTGTGAAAAACTCTCAAATGTGTGCCATAGTGACATGTGTCTATGTATCTCGAGTTATCACTTGACATGATTTTGGAAGGTTCCTAAACGAGCCTATGACAACCACTCGAAGAGACTATAATTCAAATGGGAGTTCAAAATTGACAGGTGGCTATATTTTCTCTAGTCCTAGATTCCATAAATGTCAAGGTGACTTAATATTTCCATAAAATATTAAGTTGGATGCCTTGCATGTTGTTGCATGTTGGTCCATGTTGTTGCATGTTTGGCAATTTACTTTTTTGGACAGCTTGGACTTGTGCATGTTCTCTATTTTAGTTTGCATGCATGCAGAGATTGTGGAGATGGCACATGGAATTATTGGGTGCCCATGATAGAGGCTTATAAATATGAGAAATGTTTAGGTAAAGTGAGATAAGTGAATTTTATTGCAGGGTTATGTTACCAGATTTTCTCCAAAAGAGCAAGATGTAATATCCATGTTAAGGCAATGAGATTGCAAGTGTAAAGACACTTGCAAGAGCATAAAATCTATTATTGTATTGTAACCTCTTTGTTACTAATAATACAATGGTTTAATTCTTTTGAGAGTGGGGTTTTTTAACTGAAAGGGTTTTCCCAACGTATATTTTTGTTCTTTCTCTTCTATCTATCTTTCTTATATCTCATTCTTGAAATGTTAATTTACATGTCATTATGTTGCTAGAATTTTTCCTAGCTCTACAAACTAGTTTAACTTTCCTTTAAGGTTTAATGTCATGGAAATTAAATTTTGTCTATTTTTGATTCAAGGCATAGTAGTATGTGCTTGTATCATGAAAATCATAAGATATTGAAGTGCATACTGGTTCTCAAAAGGATTTTTGAGTTCATCATTTCCTTTCAATGAATCGGTTAGGTTAGTATTGAGTAGAGCACATGAAAAATTCATCTACCTAGATAAACCCTACCGAATTACAAAGGAGGAAATTCACACAGTAACGAGGTTGAGCATAGTAAAAAATATTCCAACAAAGAAAGCCATAAAAAGGAAAAAATATCCAAGCTTATAGGAGCCACACCAGATAGATGGAACTTGAGCATCCGAGAAATTACAAATCCTATTATGTGGTATGCCTCAATGAGTATCACATACAAAATATACTATGCCAATAGAGAAGACTCTATGAAAAAAATGAAAATATACACCGTGCATATCAGGTGGTGATGGATGAGAAAGACTTTAAAATTTGTGAGGTGATGAGGGAGCACCTAATGGAAAACGTCCAAAAAATAAAAACCTCCCAGTACAAATTTTGGTATGCTACACTACTAATTTTACTAGTATTTTACTTCTTGAGCATACAACCACCATTCAAACTAAAATTATGACAAACAAAACTACTAGTAGCAACACAAATGAAGCTCCACACTTTGCGGTTCTCGAATAAACAAACATACATTGCCACATATTGGGTTTTCTTCAAGAATTTCTAGAAATAGCTACAAGCTAGAGAGTGGATACCATATGAGTTTGTAAAGTAATACATCAATAACATCAATTTCTTAAGTAGATAAAGATTACACATACATGGAGGTGATGGAGCCAAGGAAAACATAGATTCCCAAGCTCCCATATGAGGTATCATAAAGGGAAGTATATTTCCATGCCACAAATATCCTCAGCAAGCCAAAGGACCCAAATACAAAAATAATTGGGACGTATAAAGAAATTATGGACCAAATCCATAAGAAAAATACAAAGGAGAAGTATGAGAAGAATAAAGAATAGTTGCAGAAGAAATCGAGAATCCCACCAAAAGGGACAACAAAATCTTCCTCTTCCACAACACTTTTAGAGACTAGCACACCAATAATAAGAAGGTTTGAAAGGTTACATGAAGTGGCTAGTGCACAATTTGAGGGTCTTGCTTTATCATCATAGATAGTAACCACACAAGATGTACAAGAAGTATTAGAAACCTTGTTACAAATGAGTGCAGTGAAGAAAAATTGAAAGGAAAGATCCAAATAATCAATGAAGAGGAATATAATATAGATTTTTGGAGAAGAGGAGGAAGAAGAGGAACTTGAAGAAGTGCAAAAACCTCTATATAAGAAGAATAAGGAGCATATTGTGGACATATAGTAGCTAGAGGCCCCATAACAACCACAATCGATAATTGATGTCATGGCCACACAAATCAACATCATATATCACAGTGTGTTACTGCAAGTCCTCACTATGTATAAATATGCAGATATAGACAATACATACAAAATAATACAATATTTAGTAAAATATATAAGAAAATTCAATAAAAGTTCAAAAGAAGTGATTAAATACTTCCCAAAGCCAATAATTTTGCCACTCCAGGAAAAGGGGGAAAAATTCTTGAAAGTAGAGGAGGAGATAAGATAAAAAATCAATACAAGAGGTAGGGTCTAACCTTAAATTAGAACAAAAGGAACAACTAGTGCAAGACCAAGCTAAATAACTCTAAAACAAAGAAATGGTAGACTCCTTAATGGAGTGAGAGAAAAATAAAATGAATAAAGTACAAAAGCAAAGAACATAACTTACCAAAAAGCTCCATGTGTCCCTCTTGGAAGAGGAAAGTGCAAGGAAACAAGCAACAACCCCTTTGGAAAGTAGCCAACCAAGTGGATGAGATGACGAGGGAAAAAAGGGAAGTACTATAGAATCATCTACATTCCAATCCTCCATATAATATATCAAATAGTTTTTGGCACAAGAAAATAAAATACAACCAACACCTAAACAACTAATTTAGTTTCTAGTTGTGGGTTCCCAAGTGAATTTATCAAATATTCTCCCATTACATAAGTTGTAACTAGGGGATATATTCCATGCAACTTCCAAGGAAGAGATACTATAGCATGTTGAATGTGAAAAATAGTTACAAGAAGAAATTTGATCATATTGAAAAATTCAATACCATAACTACAAATAGACACATCTCTCCCACTAGCACAATAGCTCAAGTAGTTGGTGGATAACCTATAAAAGGACCTAAAAGCACAAAAGGATAAAATAAGGTAGGAAGAACAAGTGGAAATGATGAAAAAGAAATTAGAAGAGGCCACAAAAGGATGTGTGATAGCCCACTCACAATTGGAGAAGAAAATAAAGAACATAGAAGGGGGCATATTAGAGGCAAATGTGCTCTATCGATTTTTTCTCCAATGGATGAACCTCACCAAAAATATCAAGGATCAGATCGCACAACCAAAGGCCTAAATGGTATAGATCGCATCCTCCTACGATCTACTAAAAGATATGGATGGCGCTATCAAGGAAAAGATAGAGAATCTACACACACAACTACAAAAATATAGGAGCAAAGGGAACGAATTAAGATGCAAATCAAGTAGCTTAGGGAAGCCAATGGTATCAAACTAGCACATCTAACCAAAGTTCTAGGGGAGGTAAAAAATTAAATCCAACTAATACAAATACTTACCACTCTTGCAAAAGAAGAGACAATAAACATAAACATTCAAGGACACATCAAAGTCCTCTAGCAAGCAGAGCAACAATGGGATACTGCACTTATGCAATTAAAGGTCATTTACAGGCATATCCTCCCAAGAAATTGAGAAGCATGTCTTGAGGAAAAGACATTATTTTAAAGGGAGGGATGATGTTAAATAAGGATTTAGGGCAGAGACCAAAACCTACAAAAAGCTACTACATAGGACCTATTGAACCTAAGGATGATAGGTAAGATGAAGTAAACGGTACCCCACAAGGGTCACATCTCCCCAAGAGACAAAGTATAGATATACATATATAATAGATGTAAGAATGGGAGGATATTGGATAGAGAAGAATATCCAGGTTAAGAATACAATTACATAGTAGAGAATAAGGCCTATCATTGTATATGTTACATGAATATAAAAATATATGGAGTTATAAGAATTTGATCAATGTATGCATTATAAATTAATGGTTCCTATTTAAGTTACATATGAAATGTATTTAGATATAGTTTTCCTACCACAAATATTCTTTTCTCTCATTGTATCCTTTGGGGTCAGGGAAAACTTTAGTGGCGAATCTTCGCCAATTGGCGAATTCTAGGAATCGGGAAAATTGAAATTGGAGAATTTACCGTATCCAACAGGGTGTTCAAATTGCCCATATTTCATGAACTATCGGTCCAATGCATGTCCATTGGCCAGCGGCTTTACAAGGCATGTTTAGGCAATAAATTTGCCATAACAGACTACGTGTTTCCAATGGACCGGTTAATATTTTTACCTGGAATCTTGGGGAGCATGTCATACAACACCAACATATTCGCCAATACTATTGAAATAGCATTATTTGAGGACCTATTTCACCAATTAAAATTTAAAAATAGTTGCTTGTGAAGACCCATTTCACCAATTAAAATTTATAAATAGTTGCTTATGAGGACCTATTTTGCTAATAATATTTAAAAATAATTACATTTGAGGACACATTTTGCTTTGAAAATTACAAAGTATCGTTGTAAAAGCATGCGAGATTCGCCAATTTTTTAACATAGCATTTAAAAATCCCACAAAATTCGCCAAATATGGATTGATATAAATACAATTGAAACTGTTATTTATTCTTACACATTTTTTTCAGTTTTGAGGTTCTACTTCTTGATTCAGAAGTCAACGAAACCAGAAAACGTAGACTCAAAGGTGAGTGATCATTTCTTCATATTGTTATTAGTTATTAGTTATAATAATAAGATTTCTTTATCTGTTTTCCATTCTTGCTTTAGTCTTAAACATGATTTTGAGTAGGGAATGGGATCTATATTCTCTATCGGTCTGTCCTTCTTAAACAAGAAGACATTTTTTCCAGCTTTTACTCGAAGTGAGATATCAATATTTCGAGCAACAAGGGTAAGACTCTTGAGGGTAATGAAGAGACTGGGAGGCCATCAAAACATCAAAAATGTGGAGGTACCATACAGTCTTAATTTGGAATTGGCAAAGCTTCTAATCCATTAGATTAAGGTGGAGCTACATCATCAACTCTTCCACCAAATATTATTGAAGATGGCATTGACAATACCTCACCACCACAAGAAGGTCAAGGTGAGATTGTCATTGAGTTAAATCAAAATGTATCAAATGAGGATGTCAATACTGTAGAAGATTTTCCAAGCGATACCCTGGTTAGCCAGAATGAGTTAATTGACCTAGATGAGGATGATGTTGGTAGCAAGAAAAGAAAAGACAAATCAAAATTGGGGTGCAAGTGGGAAATGACAAGGAATTTTCAACTAGGTTGGTTGTCGAAGTACTCATTCCTTGAACCAGTGAGGGTATCAAATGAAAACGATATTGAAAGGGCAACAAAGGTCAAATGTAATATTTGTAGTTGGAAATGTGGAAGAGACAAGATGATGCAGCTAAAGCTTGACACTATAGAAAAGCATATTAGTAAAGTTTACGAAAAACAAATCATAGATGGAAAGGAAGAATTAGTCATACGATGGAAATCAAGGGAAGAATGTCTTCATGCTAAGTATGCCATGGATTATGGAGAGCATAACCATAGAATTTTGAAGATTGAAAAATGTGAAGGTACACTTGAGGCACATTTTGGAAAAACCATGGCAGCAACAAATTTGTCAAAAACTGTTCAGATGAGTGTTGTTTTTCATATTTTCTCCAGGGGGCATCCTATGACAGACTACCCAAAATATTTTGATTTATTATCTTATTTGAGTGTTCCCCACTTTCCCTTCTCACATTGGTCAGTAAACACTGGATGGGATTGGGCAAACTGTCTTGCTGCAGTTGAAAAGGAAGATTTAAAGGAGAAAGTAAAAGATTTAAATCTCATTGCATTATCTTTAGATGAAGTTACTACGGTAGACAATACTTCTTGGGTTTGTATGCATTTGTATACTATAGAACAACATGTTCACCAAGCTCATCTTATTTGAGTTCATAAAATGAAGAATAGTCTAACATCGCAAAATCTATTTGAACTAGTCAAGAAATCTTTGAATGAAATTGCAGGTATGAATGAGTTGACAATTGCCAAAAAGTTGGTGTGTGTAGGAGCTGATGGAGCTTCAATGATGCAAGGTCAAAGGAGTGGTGTTTGCATAAAGTTACAATTTACTTGTGCACCATACATTCTTGGCACTCATTGCATGGCCCACAAAATGAATTTAGCATTCAAAATTGTAAGCAGGTTTCCTACAATATCAACATTTGAAAATCTAGTTCGCGAGATCCATGCATACTTCTGCCAAAGTCCCAAATGTTCCCTTGAATTTCAACATTTTGCTGAGGGAATAACACCTGGAAATAATCTTCTCAAGGATTTCGATACTAGATGGATCTCCCTACATGGACCAACGCAACGAGTTCTTTCAGAATATCAATACTTGATTGGAGTGATGCACGAGCATCACAACACAGTAGACAAAGCTCTTGACCTCTTACATAGGTTAAGCGATATGGAGACACTCTTGACTTTAGCTAGTCTTCTCCCCATGTTGGATGCGATGAACAATCTTGTAAAGAAATCCCAAGACAAAACTATGTATATTTATGAATATGCCAATCTACGTAAACTTACATGCTTGGTCCTCGATCATCTATATCTAGATCTAACAAAAGAAGGCACAAATTATTTGATGTGGAAAAAAATTACTGATTTGAATAATCCTGATAATTATTTACAGTTTAATGCAAGTAGACACTTATGTATCTGTGTACATGGATATGAGATACCAATGTACCATTGTAAGATAGCCAGGTGCTCTAGTAGAGAAGTACCTATTAACGGGGAAGATTTTAATGACATTGTTAAATCTATTAGTGATAATTTGAAGGAAATTGCAAAATCTCTTTCCTCAGAGATTCGTGAAAGATTTCCTCGACATAAAATACTTGAAGCCATGGGTATTGTGTATCCTCAATTTTGGGTAAACCGAGATAACCCAAAATATTTTCATGATCAAGTAAAAATCTTGATCAAACAGTCTTCGAAAGAGGTAACATACAATGAGAAGACAATAGAAGGAATTTTAAATGAAATAAGCTTAGACAACAATGTAGGAGTTTTGCAACAGCTATGAGGGACCAGTATAAATCCATGGGCAAGGAGAAGGCCTTTGAACTGGGATCAATAAAAAAGGTTTGGACAAGTTTAGGTCAAGTGAAATATTGCGTGGTCGATGTCAAAATATTTCAAACTTGCTGATTTATGTCAAACAATGATATCAGGGTCGGTGGAGGATGAGAGAGTTTTCAGTACATTGGGGTTTTTGAAAGAAAAGTTAAGAAACAAACTAGACAAGAATTTGGAAAATTGCTTGAGGATGAAAGGAACTACGTATAATGTTAAAAAAATTCCTTTTGAAAGGGCACTTGCAATATCAAGGTCCACATGTGAAAGAAGAGGTACCAGGTTGTGCAACACCAGATCTCCAATTCCAAGCACCGATACTGGTGGCAGTGGTAGTGGCAGTGGGCCTGGGACAAATGACAATGATATTGAAATTGACACACAGGCCGAAGAAAGTGAAGAGCAGACTTAGAATCAAGATGACTCTTTTACTTTATCTCAAGATGAGCATCAGTTTGAGGACCCTGACTCTGTTTGGGAAATGAAAGAGACTTAGCAGGTTTTAGGTATTTTTATTGCACTTCATGAATCGGTTTCCATTGTTCCAAAGTCCAAACTGTAGTTGATGATATTTTATATTGTATTCAATGAACATTGAAATTGTGAGTCATTGCACTTCATGATATCTTATTTTATATTGCACTCAAGCACTGCATGAATGATATTCCAAACTGTAGTTGATAAATTTTTATATTGTATTCAAATAAATTTTGAATCATTGCACTTCAGGATATTTTATTTTATATTGCACTTCATGATATTTTATATTATATTGCACTTCATGAATCATATGCCAAAGTCAAACTATAGTTGATGATATTTTACATTGTATTCCATCATCCATGAAATTGTGATATTAAAATTTAAATTTGATCTCTTGAAAGGAAATTTAATTTTTCTTTACAAAGAAACTAGCCTCCACTGAGTCCACCCCACTTATCTTCCACATATCAATAATCAAAAAAATATACGACACTTTGATTTTATGATTCATAAATTATGAACAATGCAAATTGTAGAAATTTGTGTGACAAGATCCATATTATAGCCTACATTGCATCCATAAACAAATTTGAAATTCCGTAGTGACATAGTCCTTCCCCCATTCCTAACAAAATTCAATACCATCGGCCTAACAATATTTCATCGGTGAAACACCCATCACAGTCCCGCGGATGGCCCAATGAAAAGAGCTCACAACCTAGTATCGGTGTAACAATACTCTATCGAGCTGACTCCTAAGGTGCTCTCCTGATATAACGATAGAGTCAAGTTGTCAAAAAAAGTAACCATGAATTATAACCATGGGAATGGATTATTGAATGCATAAAGTATATCGAGAGAACTATGGTGCATCGGGGAAACATTATTTGGCATCCCATCAATAGAACGAAGGATAGGTGTCCATCGGCGGAGAGGGTGGCTATCAATGAAAGACTGATGTGACATCTTAGGGCATCGTCGACTTCAAGATATTTGAAATAAATGTTCTTCTTTGATGACAAGACTAAAAGATGGTCCACAGATGGTGCATTTATGAACCAGAATTGAAGTGAATTATATCATAAGTTGATCGCATATTTGTTACAAAATCTTGGAAGATTTCGCTTAGGGCAGAAGCAAAAAGGAAAAAACTTGGAGTTCTGACATAGCAAAGACTGGTGGACTGTGGAGGCGACCCGGAGAGACTCACGTAAGTACTTCAGACCAAGCTGAGAAGCTATTTTCATCAAAAGATTAAGATTTAAATAATGGAAGAGAATACAGACAAACCCAAGACTAAAAAATAGAAAACTGAAAAGACTAAGAATTTGGATCAAATAGACATTAAAAAGCCTAAGAGACTCCTAAATGAAGACTTGATAGATCGATGCCCTAGGTCGGGGCCGAGACCCAAGAGGAGTGCTCAAATGAATCCTTCCATGGATTGAATATTGGACAAACATAAGGGCTTAGGGGATATTTGGACATTGCAACAAGGGTAAGACCTCTTCATGTACCATTACAAAAAAAAAAGAAGGTTTCCACCAGTCTGCAATCCGTGGAGGTTGAACCTGGGAAGACTTGTGGTGCCCAATGTGTTTGTGAACGTAGAACTAATTAAAGCTCTTGCTATTAGATATGACCCCAAGAAAAGAACTATTCAATCACATGGTGGGGGTGACATGCTTGTTATTTCTAGGGATCTCATTTCTAATGTATTTCAATTAGAGTGTTCACTAAATTTATCATTCATGGTCAAAGATCTCTTGAAAGAGTATCGCCACATGGATACCAGCTATAAGAGATGGAAATTTACTTTGCATAGGCCCAAGGATGAAGGAGGCCAACTCAGGAGGTTCTCTAGTAGTGAAAACCTCCTTTCCATGAAGATTTGTTCGAAGAGTATTTCTGATACACCTATTATTCAACTAGTCAAGTTTTGGGAGTAGAGGTTCCGCCTCTCATGTTGATTGCCCCGATGGTCTTAGCTGCAAACATACAGAGAAAGGATGCCAAGCCATTTGATTATGCTAGCTACCTGGCCAACTCCCTACATCGAGGGCTTGAAAATATTAAAAATAATAGTGATAATATTATTTTTGAACACTATTCTTTGCTTATGCATTTTATTTTGTACAAGGGACAAGTTAGAGAGGTCTGGAGTGAAGAATTAAGGATAAAAGATACAGATGAAAATGGAAATTTTAAACCTATACAAATGCGGACTTCATTGTGGGACAACTGATTTGATAGGTCTCATTACCTTTATTTTGAAGAATTTTTTATAAAACCATTGATGAAGTTGCTGGGATATCCGTGCAATTATAACCTATCCCCAGAAGTACAAAAAATTCTAAGACCAAAGGAAAATGACCAAACAAATAAAGTGAATCATAACTGGGGATACTGGTATTCTTTCCTTGATTGTATAGTGATAAGGGTTTATTGGTTCGAAGGAGATCCACACTTGATGCCACAAGTAGTTCCTGACCGAATTGCTTATTTAGAAATTGTGAGGCAATTGGAAAAATCTGATTCTAAACACCTCAAAGGACATAGGAAACAATCAATTATGCCCAACACCTTATGTTTTGGATACTTTACAGTGGTTTCCAATGAAGGATATGGAGAAATTGATGGTAAATTAGCACAGTACAACCTACCTCTAGGTGATGTAAGGAAACAATTTGATGCAGAAGGGTTTATTCACAAGGCAAGATTATTGTAGGGGCTATCAGGGTATGAACATTTGTTCTCAATCGAAGATGTCATAAGAAACCATAATGAGGCTTCCACCAAGGAAATAATGGCTGCCTATAACAAGATTATTCTTGCAGAGGAATGGAAGAGAAAAATTTCCCATCTTATTCAAAGGCATTTGGTGAGATACAAGATCCTTTAACAAGAATTGAGCAACTCATCGCTCATGTCAATGAACTGGTAAAGGATGTTCTCCCAGTTGTTTTTGAAGCACCTCATGCAACCTATTCAGGAGTACAAGATGAAGACATAGAGCCCTTGGATTACATAACTTCATTGCCTACTCTTGAGGTATGTTTTTATGTAGATACTGATATAAGTGAAGAAGAGTAGGGTGATGAAGAGGTTGAGAAGGTCAAACAAATAAGTGCTCCTATGATTGCACAGTACGAGCCCCCTCAAGAGTAGAATATTATAAGATTTGAGGCATCAAATGAACTATTTGATGATGTGAGGGTTAGGGCTGGACAGTAGTTTATTTCTGATTGTGATTTTGTTAAAATTTTGAATTTAAATCATTTGTTTATGAATATAAAGACAGAAAAATGAGACAAAAGATACATGATATCACTCCTAAATAGGAGGCAACTACTCTGGAGGAATTGAAGAAGGAGGTAGATAAGGAAATAGAGTCCATCACTCCTGAAAGAGGAAAGGAATTGTTTCAAGAAGTTCAAGTGTTGCTCTTGCCAGGGTGGGATATTAGCTCTTCAATTGTATTTGATAACTTCAGAAAAAGAGGGGATAATACAATGAACTTAACAAAAGAAGCAAGTGACAAAATGTATTCAGGATCTGGGTACAACCCAGATGAAGTCACCTTTCTTATTTGGTCATGTATCCCCAAGCCTATCGCTCTGTGCATTTTGATTTCATTACGAAATGCTTTTTGTGTGAAGAGTCAGAGTGTAGTTTCTTTTTCCGCCAAGAGTTTTTAGTGCAGAGTTGAATGGCCAGTTCTTCCAAGCTTTGATTTTATGATGAATGCAAATTGTAGAAATTTGTGTGACAAGATCCATATTATAGCCTACATAATACAAATTGTAGAAATTTGTGTGACAAGATCCATATATTATAGCCTACATAATTACATTGCATCTATAAACAAATTTGAAATCCCGTACTCATAGTCCTTTCCCCACTCCTAACAAAAATCAATACCATAGGCATCGGCCTAACAATGCTTTATCAGCGAAACCCCCATCACAGCCCCGCTGATGGCCCAAAGACTCATAAGGTGCACTCCCCGATATATCGATAGAGAAAAAAAGGAAGCACATCACTGTAACACATAAACATCAGTGGAACGAATGATTGCATTCCCTCGATGGCCCTATATAACCATGAATTATCAAGTGCATATTGCATAAAGTATATTACTTAATTTCTCAAAAGAAAAAAATTGATTTGAATATATTAATAGACACTGAAGTTCCGAACTCAGAAAACAACTCTTTACTATAAGTGTAAATGAATAACGAAGAATAAAACAACACAACCATTTATTTTATTCCAACTCAATTTCAATGTCACATTATTACATATCTTTTTAAAGACAAGTAGCTGTAGATCAGGCAAGCTTCTATTTTTTATAAATAACATATGTCAGTGTGTCACTTTAGTACTTTACATAGACACAATTTAATAATTTATTCCAAGTTGTTGCTCTACAATGGATTACAAATTGATTCCAATTTCCAAGCTTCTACTACTGAAACCTTACTACAAATGTAACTCTAAAAATAAATGCATGATTCCAAGCTTCTGCTGGTGACAACATAATATAAATGTGGCTCTGAAAATAAATGCATGATTCCAACCTTCTGTTGGTGGATTTTCCAACCATGCTAGGGAAAGGGGGTTCTAATCAATTTGAGGAAATGAGAGCCGTGAACATACAAAATGTACTTATCCCCTTTGAGAACCAGAGTCATGCAGAAGATGTAATACAAATGTCTCTTTGAAAATAAATGCATGGGGCTTGCCTGGCCAGCCATGCTGGGGAAATGGGAGCTGTTAAAATAAAAGAGGAGAAGCAAATCTTCTCCCATATTTTGCACGTAGCTTCCATGCACTGGTATAACACTTACCTCCATTAGAGCTTCTCATCCTGGCTCAAAAACTGTCTAAGAAGTCAAGTTAACCAAATCAACTTCTTTCCAATAGCACCCATTCTGAACTTGAAGGAAATTTGTCTTTTATTGATTACTCTGTAACTACATAACTATAGGCAAGAGAATTTATAGTATCCCCAATACCGCATCATATTCTTCATGAATCCTTATTAACCCTAGAAAATAAAAACCTTTATGACACTATCCACTATTCACTGAATCACTATCCCTATTTATGGGCCACCAGTGCCGCTACTAGCCTGTACAATTAAAAATGTTTAATTTGATTGATGTTTGGCTACATGCCAACTATACCTCAAGCTGACAAGCTATCAAAATCACCAGTGCCACTCAAAGTTCAAAAGATATGAAATCATAACAAATATTTTTTCATTAAAGCTATGAGTTGTCCACAAAATTGCTTCGGATGTTCATATCACATATGGCTTTAATCGCCACCACTGCCAACACTAGTAGTACACCAACCACACTTTCTTAAAAAAGATTGAGAATTTCAATTAAATGAAATGTACAACGTCGAGGCATTGAAAAGATAGAATGAGCGATGAGCGATGGGCCTTTATCTTGCCATATGTCCACATCTAATGGTTCAATGTTATTCCAGAGGTTTCAATTCACAAGTCTAATGCTTCAGGGATTTACTTCCAGAATGCAACTCTTTTTGCTTGTTGGTGTACAGATTTGTCACTTTAACCATGAAAGTAGATGCAAAATATTTTTTAAAAAATGACACAAAGTCCGTTTGTCTCACAATCAGTAAAGAAAAGTGATAGTTTCTCTTTTAACAAATGAATTAATCCGAACACAAAGTCTCAGAGATGAAAAAATACGCATTTTGACCTAATAGATAAACATTGAACAATTATCATGAAGAAACACAATTCATTCATAATTAAAAGGAAGCATTAATAAAAGTGATAGTTTCTCTTTTAACAAATGAATTAATCCGAACACAAAGTCTCAGAGATAAAAAAATACGCATTCTGACCTAATAGATAAACATTGAACAATTATCATGAAGAAACACAATTCATTCATAATTAAAAGGAAGCATTAATAAATACATAGATTTATAAATATATTCTGTCATCTCTCTAATGCCAAAAATGTGGATTCACAGACCTGTCACCCCACACCCTATACAATCAAAGTTTAAAAAGTGCTCAAAAGCTGAAACTACCCCCCCTTATCATTACGTGTCGCAAATTCATAATTCACAAAAGGATTCATGAATGTTGTTAAACCGTTGGAGGTGTCAGGACTCTGCACAGTTCCAACTGTATTTCCATAAATAAATTATGAAATTCAATGCATTCTTCTTCTTCTTCTAAAATGAAAATCACCTTGTTGTACTCAACATAGCTGGTTTTCTCTTTCCACGCCACTGAACGTAGCTGGGAATTGATGTTGAGTTGCTCTTCTTTATGCCAATTCAAATTTGGTTGTATGACGGCTAGAGGTTCATCTTCCCATTCCCTGATATCGGCAGGAAGTGCCATTTTGAGGAAACTCTGAGTCTGGAGTTCAAAATGCTGCCACCTTTGCTCGTATGCAAACTCACTTAACTTTACTGGCAAGAAGTGACGATTTATTTGCCAAGAAAAAAGTGCCAATCTGCTACTAAATCCATTTCTCCAACCTCCTTATTTAAGAGCTATCCTTTCAGAGGATTTAAAATATTTCGTTAAACCTAAAGTTGGCATTTGAAAGCATTTGAGAAGACATCCCTTAATGGCACCTTACAATTCATTAAATGAGATGACACTTCAAAAGTTGTGCATCCTTCCGAGGTCACCCAATTGCTGAGAAACAAAAATTTATAACCATTTGTATGGTAATAAAATCTCAACCATTGATTTCTAGAAATCTAACAGTTCTAGTGTTAATCCAGAGGTTTCAAATTGCAAGTCTAGTGCTTTAGAGATCTACTTCTAGAATGCAACTATAGTCGTTCATCAAACATTCATCGAACAATCCCTATGATTTTTTCGTTGGCATATCTGTTTATTTAGCCACTGGATTTTTTTATTATTTTGAGATTCTCTTTAATTCGCCAATGAAAATATATATTTTGCTTTGAAAAAAGGTTTTAATTGCCAACAATTTTTTTTTCCTGTTTTGAAAACAAGATTGATTGGCCAATGGAAATTTTTTTCTTATTTGACAAATTGTTTTAATCGCCAATGAAAAATATTTTATTCAATTAAAAAAAATTGCAATTCGCCAAGATTTCCACAGACTTCCAGGGATTATAAAAGATTCACCAATTGGGATTTTTTTCCCTTGAAAAACGAAAAAATTCGCCAATAAAATGAATATTTTTTATCGAGAAGTATATAGGATTTGCCAGGATTTTACACCTTCGCTGAGGGGGGTTTTCTTAAAGTTTTCCCTACTCATGTCCCAATGCAATGCATATTTTTTTGTAATTTTTTCCCAAGGAAATAATTAATTATGAATTTTTTATTACAACTTTTAAAAAATATAAAAAATCGTATGTCCGAGCACCTTAACTTGGTCAAAACTTCATGAAATTCATTTTTTTTTCATCCTATAGTATGTGAAGCATAGAATGTGATGCATGTTTTGGATTAGAAAAGTGTGATACCGTTTGAAAGCTATAGATGTTTTTCAATCAGCCTATCAATTAGGACTTTAGTCATAATTAAAATAGAAAATGAATAATTATTATTTATTAAATTCAAAGTAAAGCATAATTTATATTGGTGGAAACCTGAGAATCTCCTTTAAAAACCCTTTTCATTTCATCAATTTTTGGTGAAAAAAAGTCGTTAGCCACATACCCATCATATCGCCGCTTTTTGGCCCATCATGATCTTGCACATACCCCCACCTTACATAACACAACTTGCATGACTATGGTACCATCTTGCACTTGTTCATGAGTTCTAAGCATCTGGGGCTTTTCTTGTCTCATGGACTATGAACCTTGTCTTTTGTGGTGCCTTATCAAAGTTATCAAGAGGTGTAACTTTGGTATGGTTGAGCAGGAAGCCCAACTAGCGGCATGAATTTCCCCATAGCCACCTTTGTGTGTGTGTGAGTGCATACCAACCGAGTGTATGTATCTCACCCCTTTGGGCCTTCTCACTCTGCAGAAAGCCAAAATTATCATCGCCCCAGAGTGAATACACTTTCCTTTCAGACAAACAACCTAGATATGATCCACAACTAGTTGGACAAACGGTTGAAGCTTGATCTGATTTTTTTCACTCTTTCACATCACTCCTTGTGTGATCTTTTGTGCTTATGTTTAATTTTCCATGGGATCTTGATCTTGGGGACTTGATCATCCCTCTTGGTTATAGACATCCCACCTTACTAGCATGAATACATCAGATCCCTCTCAACATGCATTATTTGGCTACTTTAGTGTGAGTTTGAAGCAAGTTCATCCTCTCACTAAATTAGGGGCTAAATGTATCACCAAAAAGTGTAGCCTTGACACTTTTTCACTCATTTGGGCCTTTTCCCTTGAATTTTGACCTTGAATGCTTGCAAATCAACAACAATCTAATGGTGTTTTACAAAGGTTTTGTAAAGTGTTGTAACACATCTTCCCATATATACACTCATGGCTAGTTTGTGCTCACACACACACGAGAGTGGCTAAGGGAAAGTGATTCCCTCGTTTGACTTCCTGTCAAACCATATGAAAGTTATACCTCTTGATAACTTTGATAAGGCGCCACACAAAAAGGATTTTTGATCTTCATGAGATAAGCAAAGCTTCATATTCTTGGAGCACATGAAAGAAAAAGATGGCTCCATAGGCATGCAAGTTGTGTTATGTAAGGTGGCCATATAACTAAAAAATGAACATGCAACCGTAAGGAATGCTCAAGGGATTCTTGTTTAGTTATGTAACATAGAAAAATGTATCCTTGGACATTTTCACACTCATTTTGGTCTTTCTTACACATTTGCTGGCCTAGTTTTGCCTAGATTTAATGTTGTAACGTGGCCAACACATTCACATTAGGCCTTGAACTCTTGTAAATCAATAAAAACTTCATGATGTCTTATAAAAAAGTTGTGAAGTGTTGTAACACACCTTCACACTTTTCTAGGATCTCATTAATCTATTTCACTTAAATAACCTATTTTTAGCACATACTAAGCCTTATTTCAAAGTGTTGTAAGGAGTTGTAACAAACTCTCACACTTTTCTAAGTTTGTCATCAATAATTTGACCCTTTCTTATGTTTAAATGTACCCTTAATGCACTTACAGGTCATACTTAAAAGTGTTCTTGAGAATAATCATGTTAAACATCATTAAATGCACTTTAATTCCTGACACCCACTTAAAATGCCTAAGAGGGACCACGTCGCCACTTGGGGTGACTTAGTCCCATTTGGATCAAAAATCAAAACAAGTTCAAAATTTTGGCAGGTTTTTATTTTATAAGACCTAAGGTCGGCCTTTGATGAGGTATTTTTGAGAATTAGGGGATAATTATGTATAAATGTGAGGTTTTCCACTCATTTTAGGGTCTTCTCTTCTCTATTGATTCACTCATCACTCATTCATCATTCTTCTGAAGCAAGCTAGGGTTTTGGCATTCTAAGTCATCAAGAAGCATTCAAGATCAGATTCATCATCCATTGCTATAGAAATTCAATATCTATCTTCATGGAAAGTTTCTAATTCCATTATTTCACATTCATGCTTCATCTTGTTTCTTCATTTTGGTTTAATTACCTAAAAGGGGTTTGACCAAGGCAAACCCCCATGCCCTAACATTCAAAATTTATCTTTTCTTTCTTTGTGTGGTTGCAACTCTAAGTACTTTGAAGGCTTGAAGATGATTGAAGAATGAGTTGCAAAATTTTTGAAGTCATCTCCTTATTGGGAAGATCAAAATATCCCTAAAAACTCACTCATAGTACCAAAAATCAGGGTTTCAGATCTGGATACTTGGAGGAACAAAAAGTATAGACCGAGAGCTTTAGATTCCACTTTCAGATTTCTAGAAAAGTCAAAGAGGACTAAGTCATAATTAGTGGCAAATTAGTCCCATTGCACATTTTTTTTCAAAGATTTCTATAGATTTAGATACCCATTTGGCTGAAATGGACTTTGGAATAGTTTTCTTAATCTAGGACTAAGTCTCCTAGAATGGCGTTAGTGTCCCAGTAGGTCAAAATTCCAAAATCAACAACATTTCCAGTCTTCAACACATTTTTAGGTGCACACTTTCTATTTCACAACTTTTTGTTTAGTTTGGTTTGCATTTCTAGGTCATTTAATATATGTTTGCATACTATATTGTGTTTTACAACATTTTAGGTTTTCCAAGTTTACACTTGGTGGTGAACCCCTTCTATCTATTTTCAGCCCCTAGAACTCTCCCTTTGATAGATTTCAATCTCCTTTGTATTGAAATTTCAAGGGTTTATTCTTGAATGAAGTGTGGATCTTTGTCTCTCTCCTTTTAGGTGCAAAACGTTAAAGGTGAAAGAGGTGAAAAAAATATATTGTTCATTTTGGTGAACTTGACTTTCAAATACCTTCTCTTCTGATTTGGAGTCCATTATCACCCTAGATTTAGTTGGCATTGCATTTGACATTTGTTAAAATTGCATTCTAGGGTTTCAAATTTTTGCATTCATGAATGTGCATATCATTTGCATTTTCACATCTCAAATCATTAACAATCATATAAAATATGCATTTACATTTCCTCTTTCGGTCATTCAACCTCAAAAGCATCAAAACCATTTGAAAATTTCCAAGACTTGTGACAAATCCCTTATTGGGACTCATTCGCCATTCTAAGCAACTTAGTCCTAGTCCAGATTTTTAACTTCTTGTTACAACATCAAACACCTCATTTATGTGCTTCCCCAGCCTCCTATTACCATATACTATAAGTTTGGAAAGTTTTAAGAATAATTTTTTTATGCATATAGGTCAAAAACATCAATTTAGAGTAGTTATTCTTGAAATCATTTCAATAACAAGCATCATTAAATCTGAAAATGCTCACATTTTTGAAACTTTGCATAACATGGATAAAATTACTTTTCACTTTTGCATACACAATGTTTCTATTCATAAAACTTGCATTAGTTTGATAAAAATACTTTTCATTTTTGGATATACAATGTTTGCATTCTTAAAGATTTCCATATATTGGATAAAAATGTTTTGTATCTTTGGATATACATTATTTATATTTCTAAAACGTTGCATGAAATGGTTACAAGTTCTTTTCATTCTTGTTCAAAGAAAGCCAATATCTTACATAATTAGACAAACTAAGAAAAATTTGATATCCCCTCCCTATGAGAGTGTTAAATAGTGAAAGAGGATACAACCCTGGACATTCCTAATGATCATATTTTTTATTCTCCTAATATCTCTCCTCTTGGTGATGACAATGTTTTGGTGTTAGAAGAACCAATCAATGAGAGTTTTGAGAATCCTAGTTGTTTCTCTTCCCTTACATCTCTTAGTGGACTATACATTAATGAACAAGACAACACAAACATAGGTAATCATGACAATAGCATTTGTTCTTCTCCTAGCATCTCTCGTAGTTGTAAAGAAGATGCATTGATGTTAGAAGACACAATCAATGAAGGTCATGAGAATCTTAGTTGTCCCCCTTCACCTGAGAAACCCTTACTAAGAAAGAAACGCCAACCATTGGTCATTCCCCTCCTTGTGATGAAGTCATTTTAGAAGAACCAACCTTTGATTGTCAAGAGCAGTTGGTTTGTAGTTCTCATAAAACCCTTCCTCCTAGGGAGAATATCATGATACACGATAAGGATAAAATTGACAATAATAATATTGTATCCTTAGAAGAAGATGAAGAGAAAATATTAGAATCTAACTCACTATGGGATGCTAATATTATTCAGCCTCAACTCATCCTTTACCCACAATCATGCAAACCTCAAACTCCAAACAAACCCGAACTCATCCTCTACTCACCTAAGAATAATGTGTCATAGTTGTTGAGTTATAATATTGTTGCTCATACATATAACACTACAAATAATCTTCAACCACAACAACCCACCTCAACATCATTACCTTTGCCTAATCCCATCTTGCCTAGTGCTCCTCGATTATCTCCTAAGGTGTATGATCTTTTTGAACAACTAAAGAAAACTCTTGCTAAGATATCATTATGGGACCTTATTCAAACCTCCCCTCACTACCATGACATGATTCAAAATTCCTTACAACAAGTTCCTATCCCTTATAATGCACAAACAAATGACATAGCAATTATAATTCAAGGAATCAATGCTGATATTGTTTTTCACCAAATTGAGCTCCCTCCTTTGGAACTGTAAAAACAAAATGAAACTTTCATAATAATATATCAATACAAAAGAATAGGGATCAAGAGAACTCTTGTAGATACCAGCTCTACCCTTAATGTGTGCAATTTGAGCCTTCTCGATAGGCTTGGCATTGATAGATCAAACATTCAACCTGATTATTTATCTATTAAGGTGTTTGACAATGTCGAAAAGAAACTGCTCGATGTGATTACTTTACCTCTTACACTTGGAAAGGCCACATTGGAAACAAAAACATATTATGCCTCATGCACTCTCATGTAATCTTCTCTTAGGCAGACCGTGGATTCATGCAATGAATGGGGTGCCTTCCACTCTTCATCGTAAAATGAAATACATCTACAACAACCAAGTATACACAATTGAAATTGATCTTGAGTCGTATATTGTCTTACAACTTGATAAAAATAGAGACAATCCGTTGAACATATTAACACCAACCACACAAGTGGATCTCATATAACAAACAAACAAAGAACAAAATAGTGAACAAGTCACGATGCTATTAGAAGACGATTGGTGTTCCTTGGATTTTGAACATACACTCATGGGAAAGTACAAGATCATAAGAAAAGATCCAAACACAAGACATGAAAAAGAGTAACGTCAACACAAAATTCAAAAGATCCTTCAAAAGTATCCATCTCAACAACTTTAGAACAAAAGACAACATATTACACAACAAACTTTGATGAACTCAATCATGAACAACCACCTGATCCAAAAAAAATGAAAAGGCTTTAAGGAAAAGGTTATGAACTTATGAAACAACTTGGCTACGGTGGAAAAGGATGTGGTGCTAGAGAACAAGGTATCTATTTCCCCATCGAGCCTAACACACAAGAAACAAATCATGGTCTTGGTTATTGTCCTTTGATAGAAATAAGCAAGCCTTCACTCAATATCAACACCATCACAAATCATCCTTCTACGAAAAATTTAGCAGTAATGCATCTAAACCGATGGACACTAGTGGTTTGAAAAGTGATCCTTTGTAACACTTGAAAGACAGATAAATCTTCGTTGAATGTCAATGTCATCTCATAAAACACTAATGGTTTGAATTTTACACACTCCTCTAACAGAGAGTATAAAATTTCACAATCTATCAAACCTTGTGTAGGTATGACATCTTGTACTAAGCAAGAGATATCTTTGTCACAAGATAAAGGAACCTTTTGGGTAAGTGCACCAATCTATGACACAATTTAGGTGCCAAATTGAAAAAACGTTAAAAAAAAACCCAAAATAAGACATTTGGCGCATGCCAAATGACAAAAAAAATTTGGCACACATCAAATTTGGTGCTCGCCAAATGCTTTTTTAGACATAAAAAGAAAAAATCGCGTTTCAAACCCTCATTTTGTCTTCAACCCGCAGCTTGAGGAAGAGGATTTTAGGTCCGCAACTCGTGCTCGCCAAATATCTTCCATTGTTTGCATCCTTAGCTTGCCATTTTCCATGAGGATGCCACCAACATGTCAAAGAGGTCGAAGATTGCAAAGAGGTGTGTATTTTTATTCTATTTATTTGGAATTTGATTTGGAATGCAAATTTAAATAGATTTTTATATTAAAACTTTGTTCTAATTGTCAGGGAATGAATCTCCACCTCAAAATATTGAGAATTCACAATCACCCCCTCATGAAGAGCCTCCTATACAAGAACAACCCGAAACCCCTCCATCAATTCATAGGCATCCTCAAGGAACACAATAAAATATTCAAAATCAAATTGAAAACAATAAAAGAGACATTCAACAATTAATTGCAAGATTAACCGAGCATGCCAAAACCCACCCTTATAGGAGAGGGATTGTTGAATCATTGAATTCAATTTTAACTCATGTAGGAGAAATGAGCGAGTAAATAAATTTTTGGTCAACTAAGAGGCATGAGATGAAACAATTTTATGCTAATGGTTTGTCATATGCAGATGTCAAAAAACTAAAAATTAGCAAAGTCGAGTTGTGTGTCCTATTTATAGACCCAAAAACCAATGAACCTTTGTCCCATGCATGCAGGAGGTTCCCCATCCATTGGTGCCACCATGAGTTAATTAAAAACAATTTTTAGGAGTGGTGGTGGATGGTATTTAACCAAGATCCATGCAATAACCATGAGGTGACGCAATAATTTTTGAGGAAACTCTATTGCGAGTTTGTCCTCAATAAAATACCAAACTATTTTGACATCTTAGACTTTCAGGGTAGAGGTGGGGGCTCCACACATGATAGACTTGTTGCACGACGTAATCCATAGTTGGCACCGAGAGCCTTGGGTAGACCCATGGTGGAGCATGTTGTTGTTCCTTCCATTGTTAAGGATAGCGTAGAGGTGGACATGATGAAGTTGATTGGTTCACTCACCCAGACCATTTTACAGTGTGCGAGTCCTCTAGTATAGCCTGGTGTGGAGGAGACGTGTAGGCCCCGAGCTCCACCCCACCATTGTGGTGCTTGTGGTGCTATTTGCATGTATGATTATCAGGGTGCTCGTGATGCAGCTACACAACCTACGTCAGTTGCAGAGGCGATGGATTTCAAAAATGATATTCTGAATGATACATTCGACATTGACACTCAGGTAAAATTTAGCAAGTTATTTTAATGTTGTTTATTAAAATGTATTTTGAAATTTAAGAATAACTAAATTAGTAGAATTTTGATATGATGAAATTTCAGGGTCGCACTGTTCATGAGGGATGCTCTATTCCTACAGACCCTTATAGATTCACGACGATGATTCCATGGGTATGCAACTAGTATTAAATATATTATTATTGCATTTGAACAGTTGAATGTTATATTTGTATGTTTGTCTCATAACATGCTTCAGATTTCAAACAGTTTCCTGGTGCACCTTCTTCCTCCACACCTCGCGATTCATATCCTCAAAAAACATACACTCAGGTAGCCTTTATTCATTAATAGTGTTGTAAATCTATGTTAGCTAGTTTTCATAATTTTGCGTATATACAAATCTAAAAAATTGATGAGAAACACAAACATTGCATTCAAGTATTCCTTGATCGTGTCACATTATGTTCTCCTATATCAACATGATACTTGAGATATTGTTTCATTTGAAGATGTTGATAAGAGATAGCCTTGTTGATGTTGGTGGCACGATGGACCATGGAGTTGCTACAACAATAGCCATTTTTGATCCATTAAGAGAGGTATGGAATAGATTAGTTGATTTGACATTATATTTTCTCTTTTATGGTCTATTACAAAAAAATTTCATGATAATTTTATGCAGTTTAATTTCTATCTTCATGGTTGCTATAGGTGGTTGTCACTCCAAATCGTGGACATGGTAATTCTGTATATGTGCATGATGACTATATGTATGCAGTAAGTGATTATATATTTTGTTATATGCCATTATAAAATTCAATTTCTATGTTTTAACATCTTTACTTTTAATTGTATCAATTGAAGGTCTAGAGTGAAGAGAGGAGGAGTAGCGAGCGTGTTCAAAAGACAAGAGAAGCAATAGTCACTCCATCCAGTTGAATTTCGGAGGCAGCACGAGATCTATTTCCTTCCCCTAGAGGGAAATGACTATGTATTAGTGTTGTTTGTTGTATGCCTATGTGGCATTTTGGAACATATGTTTTGTACTATTGATATATATACGTGATAATTTATGTCCATATGGCTCCTTTGTACTAAGCCTATATGGTTTTTTTGGATATATTTATATACTTTTATCAATATATATCATTGTATAGCCTTTCAGATTTTTGATTAAAGAAACTCTTATTTTTCTACTGCCATTCTTGAATGATGTTATCATGTGTATCGTGTAAGTTGTATGCGTGAATGTTGAAGGCATGGATTTTGTTTATATCTAATGCTTAATTAATTACTGTCAAATTCTTAATAAGCCCCATCTAAAGTGTATTGTATAAATAAGCTCCATTCATGGTGGTTTGTATCCTTTGGAATGCTTCAATTACTTGTGCCTCACTAATGCAGAGGCAAGGAGGCTCAAACCCAATTAGTCTGACAACCTACCTTCAAGGGGCTCCTAACAAGATTAATACAACCTATTTTGAGCAATATACACAACCTAAAAGCCCCATCAAACCAAACTCTTCATTCATCACCTTACCCAACAATCCACCCTTGTAGCACTCAAAACCCGGTTCAAGCCTAATTTATCCCAACCTTTCCAAAACACTCGACCATTTAAAGGTGGATTAAGATACCCTTTTCAGGGTTACACAACATATGCTAAAACCAATAGTAACTATTTTGGACCAACATGAACTTTAAATACACCTCCCTCGCTCTAGGCTTCACAATTAGGCCTAATTTCCAAAGGAACCCCCTCACAAACTCACCTCCAAACCAAGGAAACTTGAAATGGTCTTAGGGATTCTCACCAAAACTCAAGATTCTCCCATTTTAAGAGCCCCAAGAAATTTTTCTATTCCTCTACTCACAAACCCTCCTAAACCTTCACAAAAACAAGGGTTTTAAAGAAACTCATAACTCCAGACCTCCCCCAATCCTTCCAAAGGTCCAAACACCCCACAATACCTCTTCCCTAACTTAAAAGACACTCACAATCCCATTCCTTTTAGTATTTCTTAGATTCACTACTTGAGTTCCTTATTTTCATGGTGGAACATCCCTGGACAACATTAGAACTTCACACCCCACTGATTTTATTCATTCTCTTAGCATCCAAAGTATTTATACACCAAAATAATCATGGTATAGGCCAATCCACCGAGCCACAGGGTCAGAATAGTAGGTGGATTGGCTAATGTGCCATGGTGTTGCCCTCAAAACCCCTAACACAAGAATCAGAGCAGTAACCAAGTTTTCTGATCCCACACACACCAACGGTGGATTTAAACCTTCAGAAGAAATGAAAAGAGAGTAAACACATATGCAATCAGGTATCCAAAGCCTTGATTCATGATATACTTGTACGGGCCTGTGCAAGGCAAAGAAAATTCAGGAAAACAAAGAAAACTAGTGATCGACATTTTCAAAAGTATATTTTCTTATTAGAAACTGAACAAAATCAATCCTCAACTCGGGGTATTACAACAATATATCTTGATACCACCTTCCAACTACCCCTTGAGCTGATCAACCACCATAACCACCCTTTGTTAGACTTCTAAGATGGCAATTTGTCAATTTTTCTCTTAATTACCATTCATTCAAAACTTGATTTTGCAAATACCCCCTAACTGACCTATTAAGCCTATTAAATACAATTGCAAGGTATTTCCATATCATATACAGATATAGAGAGAAAATAAAAATAAATATTTTAACTAATGAATTGTAAAAAATAGATTTTTGTAGTTTATATTCATGTTGTTGATTACATTGCATTGCAAATCTTTCAAAGTCAAAGCATTACTTCACTTTGCATAACTAATAAGTAGATGCTGATAGATGCCAAAAATTTAATTACAATATAGTTTGTACAAAGTCAACCTAAGCAGTTATGCAATTTATTCACATTGCATAACTAATAACTAGGAGCAATTGCCAATTGGATTTTTCTATCATGACATTCTATGGGACCAAATTTCTTTGAGATATTTTTTCAAATAGTTCCCTGCCTTGTCTATGTTACCACATTTTTCATACATGTCTACCAAAGCATCTTCTCAATTAGTTCACTGCCTTGTTGCTATGGCTAAAATCCTAAAACAAGTGATTTTGAACAAGCTATGGATGCTTCGAAAAAATATATCAAAAGCATAATAGTAAGCAATAGCATAGACAAGGCAGTGAACTGTTTGAAAAAATGCATAAAAAAAATTGCTTTGAAATGATAAATTTAGTTGTGCTTTCACTCTTCTTTAACATTGTATATCTGCTCCTTTTTTTCTATTTGTGTGATGGTAGACCAATGTTCAAGCCCTATGTACAATCTCAATTGGTATTTATTGTTTTGGTCATAGAAACAAAAATCTTTTGGGGAATAAATCGGAAAACCAAAAGTATAAGATTTTTTGAAAAAATTGTGAAAAATTTGAGAAAAAATCGGATTTAAAAAAAATGTAAAAAATAGTATAACAAGAGATAAAAACTAACCTTTTTGAAATCGAAAGGAATTTCCATAGCATAGAGATATAGAGATAAAATAAAATAAAGAGTTTAAATAGTGAAATGTAGAAAATAGATTTTTGTAGTTTATATTCATGCATTGTACATCTTTCAAACTCAAAGCATCACTTCACATTGCATAACGAATAACTAGATGCTGATAGATGACAAAATTTCAATTACAATATAGCTTTTTACAAATTCAACCTAAGCAGTTATGCAATTACTTCACACTGCATAACTAATAACTAGGAGCAACTGCCAATTGCTTTAGCTTGTCATGGAATTCCATGAGACCACATTTCTTTGAGGCATTTTTTCAAATAGTTCATTCCCTTATCTATGCTACGGCATTTTTCATATATGTCTACCAAAGAATTTTATCAAATAGTTCATTGCCTTGTTGCTATGGCTAAAAGCCTAAAATAGATGCTTTCGAACAAGCTATGGATGCTTGGAAAAAATCTATCAAAGCATAATAGTAAGCAATAGCATAGAAAAGGCATTGAACCTTTTGAAAAAACGCCTCAAAGAAAAGTGGTCTCATGGTGATGGAATGCCATGACAAGCCATAGACAAGGCAGTGAATTGTTTGAAAAGATGCCTCAAAGAAATGCGATCTCATGGTGATGGAGTGCCATGATGAATGCCTATGGTGATGGACTATCATGGAATTCCATCACCATGAGAACATATTTCTTTGAGGCATCTTTTCAAACAGTTCACTGCCTTGTCTATGGTATGGCATTTTTCATACATATCTACCAGAGAATTTCATCAAACAGTTCATTGCCTTATTGCTATGGCTAAAATCCTAAAATAGGTGCTTTCGAACAAGCTATGGATGCTTGGAAAAAATATGTCAAAGCATAATAGTAAGCAATAGCATAGACAAGGCAGTGAATTGTTTGAAAAAATGCCTCAAAGAAATATGGTTTCATGGTGATGGAAGGCCATGACAAGCCATAGACAAGGCAGTGAACTGTTTGAAAAAATGCCTCAAATAAATGCGGTCTCATGGTGATGGAATGCAATGACAACAATCACCATGAGACCGCATTTCTTTCAGGCATTTTTTCAAACAATTCACTGCATTAGAAAAGGAGGTTTTTTTTAGTTGGGAGTGTTTTTGACCATACAGGTGAAAACTAGTGTTGGATTATGTGGTTTTGGGCCATTTAATTTTCTGTCCCAAGGTGATTGGACAAGTTTGAAGGGTACTTCCTTTGTTAAATTGACCTCTTTTCCTTGATTTTCCCATGGTGAGTGTATTGGAAGTCTAAACTGGTCCAAAGGAGTAATACTTGATCTTGAAGTATGTTGTGTAAGTCCTTAATGGGTATCTAAATCCATCATTTAATTGACAAGTCTTTTGGGAAAGTTGGGTGAAAAGTCTCTTGAAGCTGTTTAGCATTACTTGTAGAAAGAGTGTACCTGACAAGTGGATTTGTGAAGTTCTTTTGAATTTTCTTTGGATTTTGGGTTGATCATCTTGTATTTTTCATTTTAATTTGATCTCCACCCTGGGTCTGCATCACTTATTCAACTCTTCCTAAGGCCTTAGACTCAAAAACAATAAAAATTTTTCTTTCACCCATCTTGACATGGACTGACCATTTATTACATTGTATTATATTTTAACATATTTTGCAACTTTCTCATTGCATAATGTTCAAAAGACCTTACTAATATGCCTTTCTACAATTATATTAAACATTATTTCATTCTTACTAATAAATCCACACGTTTTTTCCTTGAAGACAACTTTAAATGTAAACCATGAAGAATTGCAACTAATTTTAAATGTAATATACATATTTAATTAAGGCGTATATTAAGGAATATACACATTTACATGTATTAATTTCTCATAATTTTAGTATATCAAAAAATACACTAAGTCAATGACAAATATTACAATAGTGATGGAAGAACATCTTGAAATTTTTCTCATTTGTCAATACTTGTAGCAATACATACAGGGAAATAATCCTCCCATTTCCAGCACAAATCATGAAATATATTGTACTTGAGAAGAAACAAAAGGAGCTGCTACCCAGTTTCATTTTTCCATTCCACCTTAGCTGGCTCAACTATTTGCATTCCAAAAAAATTGCAAAAGCCTCTCAATCTTAGACATAGACTCACATAAAAATCATTAAAAGAGCAATAAATAAATATTGTCAGTCATACAACTGACAAGACCTACTATCACCTTCATGCATGCTAGATAAGGAGGTTGATTGAAGGTCCTACAATGGTGATGTGCCCCTTCGCTACTTTATCATCTCTCGATGACCCTATGTGTAAATTTCAACTATATCATTGAGAGGCTTAACATAAAACATGTAGCATATAAGAATCCGATAAATCTAGGAGACGGAAAAGAAAGAGAAGATTGACAACCAGAAAATGCACCAGCAACCGATGTTTCTCATACCACTGAACACTTGCACCACCAATCGATGTTGTTATTTTCTTATATACTTTGAGGAACTTCAGTATTACCTATAGTGACAATCAAAAAAGGATCAATGACAGTCGTAAATGCATATGACATCAAACAGTAATGGTGAAAAAGCCTTATTGCGAGGTGTTGGTCCAAAAGAGTGATCAATAACATGACTTTACAAATTCAATGTGCATACTTACAAATCAATCCAATGAACCATTTGGGTCTGCTCTATTCTTTATTGTGTCGAGTATTACCTCATGGTTAGACTCACACACTTTCCACAAGTTCTTGTTCGCAGGTCTGCCTTTATATTTGATCAAATGAACGTTGGTGGTGACGACAAGGTTCAAATAGTGAATAATTTTTTCGATGTGTGTCGAAGTCCTCAAACAAGCAAACTGCAACATTCTTAACTGGATACCTTCGAAGCCATGTTCAAATAACAACCACTGAACTTGTAGGATATTCTATGTTTTCTCCGTCTATAACTGGGGACTCCAATTTTTTTTGGCCTTGATACAACGGCATAGGTAATAATCTATACCCTATTCATTGTCTTCATCTGCAATCACCGCATAAACGTGCCCTGCATTGATATGTTCATCTTGTTAGATTTATTTACTGAGCAACATAATAAATCTTGTAAGTAAGATATATTACCTGGTTCTAGTAGGTCCGATACATGATCAAAGTCAATGGATGATTGCATCTCCATGATTTGTAGAGTTGTCGGGAGCTGATAAGTGTCAAGTGGGGTTAGACTTCTTACAAACCATTCGTCAACCCACTATGTTGACTCACAATCTTTCCATGATTGAAGTGTACATGCATAAAAAAAGCATGCCATATTCCTTATATGGATAGTCCATGTACTTTCATTGGAGCTTCTAAAAGAGTGTAGCTTGCTCGATCTTGTTAGTGTACAATAATCCTCATATTTTGCAATGTTAGTATCATCTACTAAATGAAAAAATCTACGAACTAAAGAATTACCTTCACTACCTAGACCCATTGCACCATTGCACCACTGGACAATTGATCTTACATCTGTCAACTTTACACTATTTTTGTACATTAACTCTTCTCGTGCTAGGGCTCTTTTGATACTTGCACCCGCTCCATCATGCTCCCCATTTCCATGCCCGACCTCTGAGAAGTTCCACATATGCTGAACAACACTAATCCTATGCATCCTGCTCAACCAGTAAAACATTATGGTGTTCTTGAATTGTGATGTACAATTATCTGACCATATGATATGCTGACTAAATGATATGCCCTTGCTAGCCAGATCAATATAGAACATATGAAAGAAACCTTGAACAAACTCTATAGAATGTGTGCGATCATCACTGATGTAAAAGTGATACTCCCTCAATACTTTCCTATTTTCCTCTGTACTATCATTTGCATGAATGAATGCTATATGCACAAATATAGCAACCTACACAGAGTTGTAGTACTATGATTGTACCTCATTATGTGGTTGTAGTGTGTAGTTCTTAGCAAATTCGACAGCTGAAACGATATGACAAAGTGGAAATGTGTCCTTGCATAACTTGAACTGTGAGTCCAACCATTGTGCTCTATGTGTATGCGTTGCATAATCATAGACCACCTAATCACAAAAAATTCCCATAAAATGATACACTTGAATCTTATCACTAACCAATTCACACTTCTTTGCTTCTTTCCCATATTTTAGATTGTATGCCACTGTCTTATATTTGCCAAATTCCACAATTTTGTCTCCAATTGTGTGTGTACTAGCCATGTGTTGGAAAATTGGAAAATGTTGCATGCCACCACAATGATCACATGTGCCATCCAAAAAAGATTTTTTATAAAAACATTGACCATCCCCTCTTTCACATAAAATGGAAGACAAAAATTTCCTTGACGATTTAGGTGGAGGCATTATGTTACATTCCTACAAAACATTGTCAGTATGCATATCTACACATATACGTCAATAAACATCATAATGGTTAGAAAACTCAATATGAACCCTACAACAAAAAGTAGTGCGTGTGTGATTTATTTTGACATAAAAAGGCTTTAGCATTTCAAAATACCTTTGACATATTTTAATTTCAGGAAACATCTGTACAAAATCAACAAAAAATTGGGTTTGAGTGGTATCCAAATAATTCATTGGATGTGGCTCATGGTTTTTACTACCAATTATCCTTCTTACAACATCTCTTTGATTAGGAGAGGTCCTTGTGTTATCCTTCCAATAATTCACAATTAAAGATCTCAAGCCTTGAGAAATTCTTGTGTCTTTCCATGGCACTCTACCCAAAAATGCCCATAACTCATTGCTATTTGGATCCTCCACTCTTTCATGCCTTCCTTTGGCTCTCATTAGAGATGATCTACTTATTTTCAAAGACTTACTTGCCTTTGTAAGGTTCACCTTGTTCCTTGTTTGACTGCCTAACAGTGTTGTTGTCATCACACGTCGTGTGGCACAACTATCCTTTGTGTGTGAGGTGGAACCCATGCTCTTGTATGCACTCATCAAGTTATTTACAATGGAATTTTCACTTGAGTCATTCAAAAATCTTAGCCCAGGAGCTTTCATGGTGGGTCTAAATTTGAGTTGCCTCATCATTTCAAAAAATAGTTTGCATCTTCCACCCTCACTTAGCTTCGCAAAAAACAAACTCCATATCCTTTGTGGATATCTTTGACATGTACGTTGAGGGTAGAGGGTAGAGGGTTTAAGGGTTGAGGGTTAAGGGTTGAGGGTTGAGGGTTGAGGGTTGAGGATTGAGTTTTAAAGGTTTTAAGGGTTGAGGGTATAGGGTTGAGGGATTAGGGAAGATAAGGTGGGATGTATGGAGGGAGAGATGGAGGGAGAAGTGAGATAGAGATAAGGAGAGAAGAGGAGGGAGGGACAAAGATAGATGAGGGTTGAGGATCCAATTTATAGGGTAGATGGTTGAGAATTGAAGGTATAGGTTGAGGAGCTATAGGGTTGATGGTTTAGGGTATTGGGTTGAGGGTATAGGGTTTAAGGGAGATGGGAGAGAGATAGATGGATTGAGTGAGTAAGAGAGAGACCTGAGAGAGAGAGAGAGGGGGTAGGATGAAGATAATTGAAAGAGAGAGAGGGAGGGAGGGTTAAGGGTAGAGGGGGGTTTAGGGTTTAGGGTTTAGGGTTTAGGGTTTAGGGTTTAGGGTTTAGTGTTTAGGGTAGAGGGGAGAGAGATAGAGGGAGTGAGTGACTGTGTGAGAGAGAGAGACCTGAGAGAGGGAGAGGGGGTAGGAGGGAGAGTCTTGAGAGAGAGAGGGAGGTAGTGGGAGAGAGATAGAGGGTAGAGGGTTAAGGGTAGATGGTTAAGGGTAGAGGGTAGAGGGTTTAAGGGTTTAAGGTTTAAGGGTTAAGGGTTAAGGGTTTAGGGTTTAGGGTTTAGGGTAGAGGGGAGAGAGATAGAGGGAGGGAGTGAGTGAGTGAGAGAGAGACCTGAGAGAGGGAGAGGGGATATGAGGGAGAGTCTTGAGAGAGAGAGAGAGGGAGGGAGTGGGAGAGAGATAGAGGGTAGAGGGTTAAGGGTAGATGGTTAAGGGTTGAGGGTAGAGGGTTTAAGGGTTAAGAGTAGAGGTTTAAGGGTAGAGGGGAGTGTTGGTTCTCAAAAGTGTAGGTTTTAACCAAAAGAGTTTGCCAAGCTCTTACAACAATTTTGGCCAACGTACAAGGCTAATTGATGCAATTGTACCTTCTTCTCTTTAGGTGTTGCAGGACCTAGGTGGGTGTACTTATATGAATAATGTAGATTGAAATGTATTTCATGTTCAAACAATCTATCCACAATGGCAAATGGACGTGGATAGATAAAAACCCTACAACTATTCCGACAACATAAAGGAAAGGATCTGAAAATATTGTTTTAAATGAACTTTATCTCCTGGGTTATGACTGACCAGTGTTTTCTATCCACATGGGCAACGAAGTCAAAAATATCAAGAATTCTAAGTGTTCCCCTTTCTGACCTAATTCAAGTTGTTAGGCACATTTAAGGTATGAAATTCTATGACTGGCATATTATTTCACCAAATTTATGACTTGCGTAAAATTGTGCTAGAATTTTTTCCTACCAGGTTCTTCTTCAACCATCCAACAAAAATACTAAAGTCACTATGACTTGTTTAAAAGGATTTAGTTCTACCTTGCAGACACCAAGTAATCAAATCACACAAAGTGAAAAACACACTGTGATAAATCAAAAATATACTTGATATATTGATTTAAATTACTTAAAAAGTTTCTAATTGGAGACAACCAGATAGGAAATATAAAAATTATAGCATCTCAACAACTGAAATTAGAAAAGATGTCACCAATTTATTAATGTTTTCTCCATTACAATCTATTTCAAGAAAAACTGTTCATCACTCCTATTAGAACCAAAAATTTCCATAAAAATTCCTAGGGTTTTCCTATTATTTTCCATAAAAATCCATGAAAAAACCCAAAGGTTTTCTCCATTTACACCCATCATTTTCCTACCTATTTCATAAAAATAATTTTTCCCATCCAAAATGCTAATATACCTTATACCTTACACCACTGCCTTAATGTTTAATTTTTATGTCTTTATCATTTTACCGCGGCCTCCCACAAAGGGGCCCACAGTATGGCGGTAGCGGTTATGGAGCAAGAAAAGGGAGCTTATCGCCACACCACGCGTGGTCTTCAAACACACCGTGGTGGCACGTTAAATGGTCACCAAGGTTAGTCAAAGGCTACCGCTACACCGTGGCCAGTCAGAAAGAAAACCGCAGTGGCACGGTGGAGGGAGAAAGGTTTACCACTACACAACGCACAATCAACATAGTGACCACGGTGAGCGGTGAGATAACCGGCGGGGCGGCAGTCATCACAATTACCGTGGTACCACCATCATTTAGAGGGGTGACCGTGATAGTGGAGTAGAACAGAGGTAAGTAGTGAGGCATCAGTGGGTGGCGGTTAGCGAACAACTACCGCTACACCGCAGCAAGTTAAGAATGAACCCGTAGTTGAGCGGTAAGGGGACAAGCTACAGGGGAGCGGTCAAAGTTAGAGCACCATGAAACCTTGTGAAGACATAAAGTTGAACGTGGTAAGGTGGTAGGAGATGGAAGTGAGAGATAGTGACACTGCTATACTATTCACCGTTGCCTCGCTATCTCTGCTAACTACTTACCAAACCGCCGCGGTCTCCATCCTGACCTGTGGCAGTACCACGGTATCTCTTCAGATTGCTTCCTCGTTGGTTGTCTCAACATTCACTGCACCACCGTGGGCTATGTGTTGACCACCTGCAGTTGCGTGATAAACATTTATTATGACTGCGGTGAAAGCTTATAAAGGGTAGACAAATGGCAGTAAAATATATTCAAACATAATGGATGAGAGAAACAAATTATTAATAAAAAGAATAGTGAAATATTAGGAATTAAATGGGGGTAAAATGTGAGGGCCATATAGGCCAAAAATAGGGCAGTGGAACAAGGATAAAAGATATTGTAGCATTGTAAAGGGGGTGAATGATATTTTATGAAAATAATAGTGAAAACATTATGTTCAAAATGGGAAAAACCCTAGGGTTTTCCATGGAAATTTTGGATTCTAATAGGGAGAGACATAGAAGGAGTGAGTGAGTGAGAGAGACTTGAGAGAGGTGTTGGTTCTCAAAAATGTAGGTTTTAACCATAAGAGTTTTCCAAGATCTTACATCACTTTTGGCCAACGTACAAGGCCAATTACACAATTGAACCTTCTGCTCTTTAGGTTCTGCTAGACCTAGGTGGGTGAACCTATATGAAACATGCATATTTGAACTGAATTTCCTGCTAAACAGTCTACCCACAATGGCAATTAGGAATGGATAGACCAAATGATACCACAACTACTCCTACTACATAAATGAAAGGTTTCTAAATAAATTGTTTATAGTGAATTCTATCTGCTGGGATATGATAGACCAGTGCCTTCTATCTATTGGGCAACGAAGTCAAAAAATATTACCAATTACATATACATCTTCCTCTCTGACACAATTCATATTGTTAGACACTTTTAGGGATGAAGTTCTAATGACTGGCATGTGACTTCATTGATTTATAACTAACATGAATAGTGTTGAAATATTTTCTTACTTAGCTCTCCTTCAACAATCCAAAAGAAATCTGACAAACATTGTGACTGATTTAAAGGTATTTGATTATGACTTGCAGACACCAATCAACTAAATCACACAGAGTGAAGAAATGCACCTTGATAAATTAAAATATACTTTATATTTAAACTCAAATGATCAAAAGACTTCAAAGTGGAGAGAACCAAGAAAAAATTAACAGTTATCACATCACAACAACGAGAAAATCATAAAGGAATTTGGTCAAAAAACCATATCCATTGCACTGTTTCCAGAAGGTTTTTAACATTATTTCATTCCCAGTTTAATTTCTGAGAAAAATCTCTCCTTGTTCTCCAACCCCCCACCCCCGTGTCTCATTTTTTCTTTTTGCAAATATTTACACAGTAAATCTCAAAAGTCATGACTCTTCATTTTACCCGCCACAACCATTCCACATTCTAATGAAAATGAAATATTTAAATAAGTTGTCTTACCGACAATTTAAATATTTCTTACATAATTTGTGCTTTAATTTTTCTTTATAACCTGATTGTTGCATTCACCATGGCTTTTATTACCTTTACCGCCTTATCGCAATCAACCTGTTGACCGGCCACGATATCGCGGTGAGATTGTCACGGTCTTCCTTTCATCTACCGCTCTACTGCTACCCATGCTTTAACCATCGGTGGTCATGTGGTACCTGACACTTACTATCTCCCTCGTCGTCTATCGCATTATTGCAGTCATCATGATAAACACTGGCGCCGAGGTAACCATTTGTTAACTGCCAGCTCGTCGTCTCGCTGGTTGCTAATCATGTCACCGTAGTCACCGCGGTCTCAGACTTGATAGTCGGCGGTACTGTGGTTAACAACTATTGTCACCTCCATGGTCTCATCACTGTCTATCGTGCTACCATGGGTAACAACTCTCCCTCCTGCGGTTCAGTGGTGACTAACATTCATTGTTACAGTAACTGCCTACCGTAATATCACGATTTGTGGTTTGACCGCGTACGGTACCGTGGTGGATTTCTAACCGTTATCATTCACTGCTTCCTTAACCACTATTGTTTCCACCACGTAATCGCTGACCTGCTTTTGAATGACTATGGTACAATGGTAAACACCTTCTATCCGCTCCAAACTGTCACTGCTATACCGCGAGCCACTTTGCAAAAGGCTGCGGTAAAGTGGTGAAAGCCATGAAAGATAAGCGGTGGCGGTGTAAGGCATTTTCATGTTATGAATGGGGGTAGAATGAATTATTTTATGAAAAGATAGGAGAGCGGATATTAATGGGGGTGACATAGCCATTCTTAGGGTGTTGAATGATTTTTTTTATGAAACGATAGTGAAAAAATTAGGTTCAAAATGGAAAAATCATTTAGGTTCATAAATGGAAATTTTGGTTCTAATAGTGGCTCCTATTGGGGATGAGTGGTTTAACAGATCACTACAAGAATCTAGCGTACAACTGGGAGAGTAGACCAAGATATGAATGGTCTAGAAAATGAAGGCAATGGAGGATAGAGGGAATGAAAAATTGGAGAAGATGGAAGATGGAAAGAGGAGCATGGAGAATGGAAGGAATAATGAACCTAATCAACTGTACATGGAAAGAAAGCAACAATTTCAAATAGGGAATTCCTGAGAATGTCCATGTACTGGAAAACCCAGACCCCTCAAAATTTCCTAAACTACTATGCATGGAAAGAATATTTAAAGAGGGTAAGTTAAGAATTGTCCATGCACTGACAATCCTTAACCCTCTGTTGATCCTCAAGAGAAGAAATGCTTCAGGAACTGCCCACGTATAGACAAATCTTGATCCTCTCCAAACATATTCTGTAGGAAATAGGATTCTTCACCTCATTTACCAATTATCACAAAAGGACCCAACCATAAGGCTTCAAACTTGCCATGTTTCCCCTTCTCCTGACAGCGAGCGTTCCACATCAACACCAAATCATCTTCTTCAATCTTTATCTCCTTGGCCTTTTAAAAAAAAAGGCACTTCATTTGTGACTGCATTTTCACATTCTACTTGTGAGCCACTCTTCTCACTTCATCAAGCTCTGCAAGCTGCTCCATTCTTTCCTCCATTGGGTCAGAAATATCCATATCTTCTTGCAAAATTAAGTTATAGACTAACAAGAGATTCTGCAATGGCAACCTAGCTTGTGTCCCATATACCAACTCAAATGGAGATTTTCCAGTTGCCCTTTTCACTGTAATCCTATCTGCCCATACAACCAATCATAACTTCGAATACCATACCTTTTTTTACTTGACCCTGCCTAGCCGTTTGCTTGTGGATGGTATGGGGCAGAATAGGAAATATTAATGCCATACATTTTACAAAAATATCCAAACTAATCAGATCTAAAACACATCCCATTATTTGTGATCAATCTGACTGGGGTGCCAAATCTGGTTATAACATTCTCCATCAAAAAATTCATCACTACTTTGCTTGTTGCTTGCTTAGTTGGGACAACCTCCACCCACTTAGTAAAATAATATGTGGCCACTATTATCCACCTATGTACTCCACTTGATCTTTCCTGTATTTCTCCAACAAAACCAACTCCCCATTGGTGAAAAGGTGCTTCTACCTGCAAAGGTTTAAGTGGCAATGCTCCTTGATACTTCAACTTTCCTGATTTTTTTTGACAATCCTCACACTTCCTCACATACGCAAAGGAAGGATTGAATACCCTAGGCCAATAATAACCAGCCCTAAGAATATTATGTGTAGTATTCTTAGCAAAATAATGGCCTCTACATACCCCTTCATGCATTTCTCTCAAAACATAATTTTCTTGGGATTCATCTAGAGACAACAACAATACACCATCCCTATTCTTCCAGAATAGGTCCCCTTCTAAGAAAAAAAATTTAGAAGCCTGCAACTTCAAAGTTCTCCTTTGATTATCATTTAGTCCTTTGGGGCACTTCATGTATTTTAGATAATGCATCACATTTGTATACCATGGAGTACGCTCAATACATGCTATGACCTCTTCCTTACCTTCTACATTGCAGATTTGGTTTGCCTCAATATTTGTTTCTGCCATCAACTTGGCCAAACCTTGACCTCTTACCAATTTTTTAATTTGAATCTCCATATTGAACTCTTGGATTTTATTAATCCATCTACATCTCTTCCTTGTCACTTCTATCTGCACCAGGATATCCTTCACAGCTGCATGTGGGACATAAGTAATTACCTTAGCTCCAACAAGGTAAGGTCTGAAAGCCTTTGCTGCTTTGACCAGTGCATAAGCCTATTTTTCCATAATATCATTCTTCAATTCAGACCCTTGCAAAGACTTACTGAAGAAAGAAACAGGCTGCGCATGACCTTCATCATTTTTATGTAACATAATAGTAGCTATGGTGTGAAATGAAGCAAAAGAAAAAATCTGAAATGGTTTAGTAAAATCAAGAGACTTCAAGATGGGGGCTTCTTTGATAGCCCTTTTTATAGATATGAAGGCATCCATAGCTTCAGCAGTCCATTCCAACTTTTCTCCTTTTTTCAACATCTTAGATATAGGTTTAACAATCTCAAAAAAATTGGACACAAACCTCCTAACAAAATTAATTTGGCCAAAAAATGATTGGATGGCTTTGATAGTTTTGGGAATGGGAATTTTATCTATGGCATCTACCCTTTTAGGATCTATCCTAACCCCATTTTTTGACACAACATGCCCTAAACGTTTACCCTCTATGACAAAAAAATGATATTTTTTAGGATTAGACTAATACCATATTCCAAAGCTTTGATGAAGATCTTCTCCAAGTCCCCAACATGATTCTCTGCCCTTTTGGAATAAGCAGTGAGATCATCTTGATATACCACCATTATAGCATTGATTAGATCTATAAATGCCTCATCCATGGCCCTTTGAAAGGTAGCTCCTGTATTTGTGAGACCAAATGGCATTCTCATATAGACATACATTCGCCATGGTGTAGTGAATGTTGTCTTGTACTGCTTAGATTCTTTTAATTTGACTTGATTATAACCAGAAAATCCATCCATCATTGACAATAGTTCACACCTTGTTACTTTGTGCAGTATTGCCTCCATTTTTGGAAGAGGATAATTATCTTTTAGGGAAGCAACATTCAAATTTATGAAATCTACACATAGTCTTATGTCCCCATTTTTCTTCCTGACTGGAACCAAATTTGAGACCCATGTTGAATGCCTGATGGGTTTTATGATACCTCCATCTCTGAGCCTTGCTAGCTCCTCTTGCATCTTGGGTTCCAGGGTTGGGTTGATAGGCCTCTGCTTCTGTCTAAAGGGCTTTGTGTTTGGCTTAAGTGGAATCTCATATTGAAAAAGATCTTCTCTATATGCCTTCAAATCCACATAAGACCAAGCAAACACATGCTTGTATTTTCTCAACAATGTAATCGACATTCTCTTGATAGTTGGGCTTATTTTATTCCCATTATAAACCCTTTTTGGTGCTATTTCAGTTCCCAAATTTATTTCTTCAATATATTCATTTTTAATAGGTGCCTGCTTCATGAGAGAATGATCATTCCCATCATACACTCTCTCCAATGCCACAAGCCCTTTGGGAAGCTTGTTGGTTTTAAGCTGCAAAAATTCCTTCCCAAATATAGTCTATTTCCCATCCACTTCTTCCACAAAAGCATTGAAATCTATCTCATGTATCTCATACTGATCTATATAATGAAGAAATTTCAAAAGGTCAGTATCATCATTAAAAACTTGCCAACTATATATGTTGTTAGGGACTGCTAGTCTTGTTTTAAATTCAACCTGAGACACTCCTACCAAAGTGATATCATCTCTCTTTAAGGCTACATTAGCCAAAAAGTCAGCCGTTCAATTTTCAGATCTATCTATCTGATCAATTGAAAATGCATCAAACAGTTCCACTGTATCCCACACAACATTTCTATATTGTTTCAGCCTCTTATTCTTTGCAGCATACTTTGATCTAACTTGTGACACAATTAGCTCAGAATCTCCCAAGACATACAATAACTTAATCTTATTTTGACAGCCATGTTCAAACCAATCAACAAGGCTTCATACTCTGCCACGTTATTTGTACATTCAAAATCCAACAAAAATGAATATTTAAATGTTGTACATTCAGGTGATATGAAAAATATCCCAGCTCCATTACCTTCTTGGCTGCAAGCCCCATCAAAATATATTTTCCACACACCTTGCTGATTTCTAGAAACAAGTCTATCAATTGGGTGAGTATTCACTAATTCTAGCTGAGATAATTCTACTCTAAAACTCCCCAAATCCACATCACAGAAGCAAGTCAGTTGTTCTTGAGGAACCTATTCAACAATATGATTCATCCTTGGTTCTCTATACAGTTTCAATTCTTCACCATTAACTAGTATTGCGGCATATGATAAATCAGACTGCACATTTCCTCAAACTGCTGCAGTCCATTGTCTTGACAAAAGAATCCCAAACTGAGGAGGTGTATCAATAATAGTTATATCAATGTTATAAGTTGTATGTGGGTAAGTTGCTAGTTTTACTTCTACACCCTTCACAATCCCCACAACTGAGACATGCCTACTATCCATGGCATAACACTTACCACCCTCAATATCTACCCACAAACCAAGTTGCTTCATTACCCCTACTGGCATAATATTCATTGAAGCACCTGAATCTATCATGCAATTTCTTACCAGTTTACCATTGATGAGTAGGGTAATAAAAAATGGGTCAGTTTGAGGTGTATTTATCAATGCATCATTTAAGAAAACTTCTGCAACTTTTATCTTTCCTTTCTTATCAACAATTCCAAAATTCTCACTTTGTTAAAAATTTACATTTTGATTCCTCCCATCAGAAATTAATTGAATAGCACTCTCCCTATACTCTTTAATTTTCATCATTTCAAGTAATGGGACATATATTGTTACCTGGGATAAAGCTTGCACAAAATCAAAAGATGCACCTTCAACTTTTATTAGCCTCCTTTGTTATGTTGATTCACCTTTGTTTTCCTCTTTCTCCCTCTTTGATGCATGATCCATCTTTTGTTTGTTTTTGGAGAATTCTTTATTTTCTTCTTTGGGGACATACTTTTGTTCTTTTTTATCAAGCTGCTCATCATTTTTCTTTTCTGATATTTCATGGGATATCTTATTATTCTTCAAAAATATTCCTCTTGGAACACCTTCATTTTCATTTACTATTCTATTCCTCAATTGATACTTGATTTTAGCCTGCTCAACTTTTGCAATAGTCAATCTCTTAGTTTCTTCCTCGGGTGGTCTCCTCATATTTCCCCTATTAGGTTGATATGATGTGGTAGGAGGACCTTGTTCATCGTCACTTTCTTCATAATAAAAAAAAATCAGTTGCTCTGCCATGTGAAAATTATATTTCTAATGATCAACATCATATTCATATCCTCCTTCTTCTTAAGATGAATACCACTTCTCTGCCTAGTGAAGAATATGAGAAGTCAAATAGATATTATTTTCTTCTTCATTATTATTTTCTTCCATGTATTTTCTCGACACTGACTGAGCTACAACACAATGTTCTGAAGAATGTGGCATGTCACATATTGAACACCAAGGACTATTATCAACCATGTATGTCCCTCTCTTCTTCAAAGGATCAAGTGTCTCTTTATTTCTTGGCCCATCCATCACTAGCTTTCCATTTCTCCAATTTGTATTATAAGGCATGCCATGTAGTCTTGGCCTTTCATTCATAAATGTGATTTCTTGTTTAATTGGAAGAGCATATTGGGGAACCCTAGGGTTATCCCTCTTGGAAATCATCCCTACAAGTTTCCTATTATTTTCAATTGTGAGTGCTATCCTTTGAGCTTCGGCCAAATTTTTGGGACCCCTGTTCCTAAGTTCATATCCTATCTTAGGATCAAAAGCATTTAAATAAATACTCAAAGCAACAGGATTAACCAATTTAGATCTAGGAGGTATCTTATTATGCAATTTAGAAAACCTCTTTGAAATCATAAGATGACTCATTTTGATGTTTCTAAATAGTCACCAATTCGTGCAATGTAAATTTAGGTGCATATTGATTCCCGTATTGCTCAAAAAATTGTTCATAAAACACATGAATAGAATCAATACAAGATGTTGGAAGACTATTGAACCAATCTTTGGCATCTTCAATTAGTGACTTCATAAACAACCTCATCTACACATCTTCATACTGCATATCCAAATCTTGTAAAAAATCATTAAAACTCCTTAAATGTTCTTCAGCTGAAATTGCGCTACTGCCTGTGAATTTTGGGACAAGACTTCTCCAACTGTTGTCCATAGGATAAGGACATATTTGAAATCCATCCAAGTCAAACTGCCTGATCATGGTTGCATATTGTGGATAAGGATTCTAGTAACACTAATGCTGGTACAATGGATTATTATTTGCCAGATATTGCTGACCTTGTGGGGGTACATGTTGCTGATAAGGAGGTGGTTGTACACCTTGATGTTGTGGTGGAGCATTTTGAAGTCTATTTGGCTGATTTTGATGGACCTGTGGGGATTTTGACGGGCTTGCATTATTGTTCCCTTGCTTATGAGGTGGCACATATTTTTGCAAATTAGCCATTTGAGTATTGATTTGAGCTTTTCTTAATTTCAACTCTTCAAGTTCTCTAATTGCTTGGAGCCTCTGCTCATATTCTATTCTTGTTTTCTCCACTTATTGTCTCTCATGTTTCAGTCTAGCATTTTTTTCATCCCTAGCCATAAGTTCATAATTATCCTCAGATGCTACTTCATATTCAAGTCCATCCTCAAGAAGTGTTGCTTTATGATCATATTCAAGTTGTCTCCTTTCTCTTTCAGCTTCAGATTCAACCATGAACTCCTCAACTTTCTTAGGATCTGGTTGAAAGAATCGATTCCTTTGTTCCTCAGGAGTACGAGGTTCTTTGGAAGGGTTGTCTTCATTTGCTACTGTACCATATGAATTGTGTGTCTCCAGTGATGCCTTTGATGTTTTATTTTTGTTTTATGGTCCTTGTCATCAGTCACCTTCTTACCTTTATCATTCTTCTCTGTCCATTTATTTTTTCCATTAGGAACATCACCATCTTTGTATAAAGACCTTCTTCCTTGCATTTTGGGAGCAATTGTGATGGTCTGAACTCTAAGAAGATCCCTTTCAAATGTATACTTCACTTTATCAGTTTCAATGCACTTGTTCATTTAGAGTCGCCACTCACTTTCCAAAAGTGAGAAAATCTGCAATTCCTTATTTCCAGTGGAGTCTTCTACAAAATATTGACTCTATGACAAAGGCTAATTTGAGATTATGATCCCTAGCGGAGTCACCAAACTGTTGGTTCTCAAAAATGAAGGTTTTAACCATAAGAGTTTGCCAAGCTCTTACATCACTTTTGGCCAACGTACAAGGCCAATTAAACGATTGAACCTTCTTCTCTTTAGGTTCTGCTAGACCTAGGTGGGTGAACCTATATGAAACATGCAGATTTGAACTGAATTTCCTGCTAAACAGTCTATCCACAATGGCAATTAGGAATGGATAGACCAAATGATACCACAATTACTCCTACTACATAAATGGAAGGTTTCTGAATAAATTGTTTATAGTGAAATCTATCCTTTGGGATATGATAGACCAGTGCCTTCTATCTATTGGGCAACGAAGTCAAAAAATATTACCAATTACATATACATCTTCCTCTCTGACACAATTCATATTGTTAGAAACTTTTAGGGATGAAGTTCTAATGACTGGCATGTGACTTCATTGATTTATAACTGGCATGAATAGTGTTGAAATATTTTCTTACTTAGCTCTCCTTCAACAATCCAAAAGAAATCTCACAAATATTGTGACTCATTTAAAGTTATTTGATTATGACTTGGAGACACCAATAAACTAAATCACACAGAGTGAAGAAATGCACCTTGATGAATTAAAATATACTTGATATTTAAACTCAAATGATCAAAAGACTTCAAAGTGGAGAGAACCAAGCAAAAATTAAAAAAAATCACATCACAACAATGAGAGAATCATAAAGGAATTCGGTCAAAAAATTATATCCATTGCACTGTTTCTAAAAGGTTTTTTACATTATTTCATTCCTAGTTTAATTTCTAAGAAAAATCTCTCCCTGTTCTCCAACCCCCCACCCCCATGTCCCATTTTTTCTTTTTTCAAATATTTACACAGTAAATCTCAAAAGTCACGACTCTTCATTTTATCTGTCACAACCATTCCACATTCTGATGAAAATGAAGTATTTAAATAAGTTGCCTTATCGACAATTTAAATATTTCTTGCATAAGTTTTCCTTTCATTTTTCTTTATAACCTGACCATTGCGTTCATCATAGCTTTTTTTACCTTTACTGCCTTACCACAGTGAACCTGTTGACCAACCACGGTATAGTGGTGAGGCTGTCATGATCTTCCTTTCATCTACCGCTCTATCACTATCTATGCTTTAACCGTCGGTGGTCATGTGGTACCTGACACTTACTGTCTCCCTCGCCATCTACTGTGTTACCGCAGTCATCATGCTAAACATTGGCGGTGCTGAGGTAACCGTTTGTTAACCGCCACCTCGCTGCCTCACCGGTTGCTAATCCTGTCACTGCAGTCACCGTGGTCTCAGACTTGACTATCAACGGTACTGCGGTTAACAACTATTGTGACCTCCATGGTCTCATCACTATCTACCGTGCTACCGTGGGTAACAACTCTTCCTCATGCAGTTCAGTGGTGACTAAAATTCATTGTTACACTAATTGCCTACCGTATTATCGCGGTCTGTGGTTTGACCGCATGTGGTACCGTGGTGGGTTTCTAATTGTTATCATTCACTGCTTCCTTAGCCGCTACTATCTCCACCGCATAACCGTCGGCCTGCTTTGGACTTACCGCGGTATAGCGGTAAACACCTTCTGTCTGCTCCAAATTTTCATCGCTATACCGCGAGCCACTTTGCGAAAGGCCATGGTAAAGCAGTGAAAGCCATGAAAGATAAACAGTGGCGGTGTAAGGAATTTTAACATTATGAATGGGGGTAGAATGAATTATTTTATGAAAATATAGGAGAGTAGATCTTAATGGGGGCGACATAGCCATTCTTAGGGTGGTGAATGATTTTTTTTATGAAACAATAGTGAAAAAATTAGGTTCAAAATGGAAAAATCATTTAGGTTCATAAATGGAAATTTTGGTTCTAACAAGAGGGAGAGGGGGTAGGAGGGAGAGAATTGAGAGAGAGAGGGAGAGGGAGTGGGAGAGAGATAGAGTGTAGAGGGTTGATGGTAGAGGGTAGAGGATTTTAAGTGTTTAGGGTTTAAAGGTTAAGGGTTTAGAGCTAAGGGTAGAGAGGGGAGAGAGAGAGAGAGAGAGAGAGAGAGAGAGAGAGAGAGAGAGAGAGAGAGAGAGAGAGAAGTAGAGAGTGGAGATATTGAGAGAGAGGAGGCAAGGAGGGAGAGATAAATAGGTATAGAGGGACAAATAGGTAGAGAGAAGTAGATATGAAAGCAAAGATATAGGGAGAGGTAGGGATGGAGAGAGAGGTGAGACAAAAACAAAGAGAGGTCTAGGTAGATAGAGGGGGAGGAGATAAAGAGAAGTAGAGGGTAGAGTTAAGGGTAGAGGGTAGAGTTTTTAAGGGTTTAAGGGTTAAGGGTTTATGGTTTAGAGTTAAGGGTAAAGGAGAGAGAGATAGAGGGAGTTAGTGAGAGAGAGAGAGGGAGGGAGTGGAAAAGAGATAGAGGGTAGAGGGTAGAGGGTAGAAGAGGAGAGAGATAGAAGGAGTGAGTGAGTGAGAGAGAGACCTCAAAGAGGGAGAGGGGATAGGAGGGAGAGACTTGAGAGAGAGAGAGGGAGGGAGGGAGTTGGAGAGAGGGAGAGAGAGAGGGAGGGAGGGTAAAGGGTAGAGGGTAGAGGATTTAAGGGTTGAGGGTTTAAGGGTTTAGGGTTAAGGGTGGAGGGGAGATAGATAAAGGGAGTGAGTGTGAGAGAGAGAGACCTAAGAGAGGGAGAGGGTGTAGGAGGGAGATACTTGAGAGAGAAAGAGGGGGAGGGAGTTGGAGAGAGATAGAGGGTAGAGGGTAGGGGGTAGATTTTTTAAGGGTTTAGGATTTAAGGGTATAGTGGAGAGAGATAAAGGGAGTGAGAGAGAGAGAGGGAGGGAGTGAGAGAGAGATAAAGGGTAGAAGGGAGAGACATAAAAGGAGTGAGTGAGAGAGAGATACCCGACAGAGGGAGAGGGGGTAAGAGGGAGAGAGTTGATAGAGAGAGGGAGGGAGGGAGTGGGATATAGATTGAGGGTAGAGGGTTAAGGGTATATTATAGAGGGTTTAAGGGATAAGGGTTTAGGG